>JANRGW010010761.1:0-56887 GCA_024733675.1 Psilopsiagon aymara
GGTTTGTGTTATACCTTAGTTATTAAACTGTTCTTATCTCAACCTGTGGGAGTTGCATTCTTTCGATCCTCCATGTAGCAAACTGCGTGGCTGACTTACGGCCTAAACCACGACACCTAGAAAAAACTCTTTTGAGTATAGTGCTATAAAGGAATACAAGTCCAGTACTTTCTCAAGGACTGCAGAACACCAGATTAATTAAAATGAGCAAGGAAAGAACTAAAAAGGCAGGGAAAGAGTAAAAAGAGATGAGAAAACAAAATAGAAAAGATGAAGAAAAGAAAACAGAAGCCAGGCACAGAGAAAAGAAACAGGAGAAAGAGAAAGTAAAGAACATAATTAGGATGGAAAAGAAAAAAGAAAAAAACTGACTATTTCGGAACGATAAAGCTGGTTTGCCTCATAAATTCCATGTTAATGGAAGAGCTATAGTTAAAACTACAGTTGCGGAAGTTACTGATCTGTATTGAACTCTAAAGTTAGGAATGTGAGATGAAAATCAAGGCCAGTAGTATGCACACATATATCTGTACATCTATCTATATCTACCTTTACAGTCAGTCACACTGAAGGTGTGAAGATGAAGGCCTAAGGCCACTGACCTTGGCAAGCAAGTCAAAAGGATTTAGTGTGAACTCTTTACCCCTATTTCCTTGTGGGTTTAGAGCCTAAATCTTTTTTAAGCTACTCCAAAGAGGTTAACAGTATGGCAATGATGACTGTGCATGTTTCATAAGTGTGTAAAATGATGGCGTATAAATATGATTTTTCAATAAACTGCTCTTCTATAAAAACAGGCATCATTTTTAGCTTCTATTAAAAGATTACTCTCCAAAAAGCTTCAGATAGGCTCTTCCATATCCCACAGAAAATTAAAACTGCATCTTTAACACATAAAAAGATTAGCAGCCTCTACGAACATGGTAACAATTGCCCTCAATTACAAGAAGAAATGCCCGATGGTTAACTTGGAGATTGCATTTTGCTGCCAGAGCACTGGCAATCTTCTGGTATTTTTTTTTCTTTAGATCCAATTTGTCTGAAGTACTGGACAATGGATCCGTTTCTTACATTATGAGATAAAATTCAGAGAGCAATAACTGCAGGTCTGCAGCCTCTTTGTCTTATCTCATTAGCAAGTAGAAGACTTCTGCGAGGCCATGGGGCCACTGGGGCATTTCAAGATTATGGTGAGGAGGTGTCTGCACAGAAGGGGTCCTTGGAGCAGATGTTTTGACACAGCATGAATCCTTTGGGTCTAACAAATCCAAGAAGGAAAGCCTATTGGTATGAGCAGTATTAAAAGCCATTCTGTGACTCCAGACTCACCCTGCCCCAAAAAAATACACGTATGCTCGTATGCTACACTGAGGCTGATGTCAGGATCACTGCTTATGGCCCAGTCATGGTGGTAAGGACCAAAAGACCACTCTGGAAGAGAGGTCTCTTGCTAAAGACAAAACTGGACCAATCTCACATATACAGATTTCAATTTCTTAAAATATGTGAAATCAGAATTCTGCATTTTCTACAGGTCTGAGGAGCCAGGAAAAACAAACAAACAAACAAACAAACCAAAAACCCAAACATTTTAAACAACCCTGAAGGAATTCAGTTTTCTGGTGTCCAATATTTCTCAAATACCCATAAGAGCAGCTACAAGTAGCAAAGATATAAGCTGTCCCTCCACAACCCTCACATTTTTCTCTAAACAAGAATACAGGCAGATCTTTCCAACAGTGTATAAACATTATAGTCATAAATTAAATCTCAACTCTGACAGATACAGATGCATTTTTATTTAATGTGACTCTTACTCCCCCCCGTTCCCCACACTCCTCCCAGGGGGGCAGGGGGAATCAAAGCAAGTTATGTTAAGTAATTATACAGTCTGTTTCTCCAGAGAAATATCTGGGCTAGACAGTTGGCGCTGAAACAGCAGATTACATTTCAAACTGAAGGGTCATGCAGTGAAGGTGAACTCACGGCCTTTAGTTGTCTGTAGACTAAAAGCTGTACACGTTGTTAAAATTATGTGCTCTGTCCCCGAGGCAAGGTTCACTGCTATTCAAAAGAAAGATATTGAAAAGTGATGTTTGTCCCTAGAAAACCTCTATTTCTAATCCACAAGCAGCATACTGATGCCATGGGACGATCCAGAACTCCTCAAGGTCATTTCCCTGTCCTCAACATGGTACTTTAAAGGAAATTCACTCTCTTTTATTATTATTTGCCTTAGCTGTGGTGATACAGCAATGACACACTAATACCAGAAACAATTCAAGCTTGGTAGAAAGACATCATATCCCTTAAACTTTGACTCATTTTAATTTCAAATTCAAGTATTCAAACAAATCCCCTTGGGATATCAGACAGCAGCATTTCAACTCCCCCATGACTCCTCAAAGACAAAGTACATGCATAAATCTCACAATTTCAGATCATCCTTATTATATGTAACACACACGGTTCCTGAAATCAAACAATTAGTAAAAGACAATCACTGCTACAGTAATCAGTCATCCAGACATCATGGAAATACCAACTGACCTTCATGAGATGTTGATTTATCCATTTTGTGAAGGTTTTCTTTTGTACTTTGTCCCGCTCATCTGGAGGCAAAAAAGAAAAAGAAAAGGGTTTAACAGATCTACAAATGATGCAGACTTTTGTTTGGTTTGGCTTAAATTATGGAGAGTGTTATAAAATTAGGCATTCAAATAAGGTTTAAAAACAAGATGTCTAATCAAAATAATAGCATGTAAATATTTCTGCAGTACATCACAGCACGTCATGAAAAAGTTTCTCGAGGAAAAGCTCTTTGTGAGTTTTTCCAGGACACCAGCCCTGTTGGTACAGTAGCAGCACTACTAACAAAAACACAACTTCCTAGGGGAAGTTAACAGTCCCCTAAAATGCACAAAAAAGATCAAGGCAAACTTTTTAAGAGCTATGAACACTACTTATAGCACCTAAAACCCAATCAATTATTAAAGTATTTAGCAAAAGAAAATCTCTTGCTATATGCAATCTGTTTCTTCTAATCCCTATGCTTTGCAACTGGAATATCATCCTTGTTCCAACACGCAAGGATGACCTACAGCTTCAGTCAGAGAAAGGACTCTCTTTCTTCTAATCCTCTATAAATTAAATAAGGATGTCCCCAATACCCAGGTATGGGAACCAGTCACTACCAACAGTTTGCTCCCTGGCATGGCAGTTAGCATCAATGATTGCCCATGAAATATTGAAAAGAAGCAATGAAAGCAATAGACACAGGGTAAGAAAGCATCCCACTTATGGATGGGAAGAATGCACATGTGTTCTACTGAGCCATGTTGGAGAAACCACCACTCCAGCACAAGAGTTATCTCCACAAACCTACGTATGGTCATTAGCCAGCACAACTGCTACAAAGCTGGTTCAGAGCCCCAAAGCTCCCTGGAGTAGGAGCTGTGGTGCATTAGGACCAGGACCATCTGTGCAAACCTAAAACAGTGAGATCCCTTAAGGCCCCATACAACAAAACTGCAGCTGTTTCATTGACTCAGGCTATTTGTACTGTGACTGAGAGTGAGCAATGAGCTCAGGTAGCAAACCAAGACCCCCTCTGCGGCTACTGCCACCACCAGAAGGTTGAATGAGATAATGTATTTTATATTTAACAAAATTAATACTCTTTCCAGACTGGTCAAAGGTAACATAAGTAATAAAATAAAAATTAAGGGAAGGTCCATATTCAGGGACTTTCAAGTCTCTGGTGTGATACTGAAGTCATTCAAAAAGGCATGAGGATCACACAAGAGTCCACCCTGAGCCAAACTGAGCACTATGCACTGTGCCTACCAGTAGCAAGAAATGAGCATGAGAATTCAGGAACAAATACAAAAACAAGACAAGCAAAAGCCCTGTGAAGCTGCTGTATACTCCCCATATGTGACTCAGACTTTCTACATGCCTATACGTATCTTTGCACTTTAGAGTCATAGATGGATTTTCTCCAAATCCTTTTTTAACACATCTGTAACTTCTGCTGCTACAGTTCACTGTGGCTATGAGTTCTTCAGGTAGTATGTGAAGCATACACATACATTCATCTCTGTACAGAACAGCTGCTTCGCCTTAAATGCCTTTTCCATACCACCCAAGACCTTCCAAGACTCTGGCATACACTTTTTGCTCTGCTTCACAGCTCCACAATCCCTTATTCTAGCTGAAGACTCAAAAAAGAGGAGTAAGAGACAAAATAAAGAGCAAAGCTGCACTACAGGAGAAAAAAATATGGCGGATAAAGAAAACCTTTTGCTATACAGACATTTCCCTATAGCCTTGATCTACAAGACAGCATTTCGACATCAATTACTTATCCTAATAAGGTAGAAGCCCTTGTTTGGTAGATGTAGAGAACAGAAAATCTCAAAAATGTATCCAGAAATGCTTGTAACTGTTCCATTATGGGTACCTGCTTTAAAAGGAACACAAGTTTTCGCAATGTTTTAATATCCCAGCACACAGTGTGTCTTTTTTCCTAAGGTAACTCCAGCTAGTTCTGCCTAACCACTACAGAAGTTGACACTTTGTGAAGTGTTACTGTGACAACAGTAAAAAAAAGTTTAAAAAAAAAAAATCCACTTCTTTTTATCTTGTTAGAACATGCAGTCACCATTAATGTAAACTCGAGTTTCAGCTGAAATGCCAACATACGTAAGTGATGCTTACTATACCATTGCATTTATACATGCATATATTACACACTCACAGAAAAACTCTGTACCTGATGCACAGAAATGTGTGACAAAGAGGAAAGCTGACACCTGTCACATTGTGAAAAACACCAGGACTGAAGAAAAATGAAAGAAAAAAAAGGAGAACAAGAAGCCAAAACAACACCACAACTGGGATGTTTAATCAAAAACCCAAATGCTTCCAGAAAAGCAAATGCTGGGGGGAAAACACAGGGCAACAGTATTCAGAATGCCCAAGCTCTGAGAAGAACATACCAAAGCAGCATCCCCAGCTGAAGCAGAAAACAGGGAGCTAACTACAGAAGAACTACAAAATTAAGGAACAAAACCCATTGAAAGCCTCTGGAGTGAAGCTTCCCTCTAGAGAGCCCCACTGTCTCCCAAGGCAGCCAGCCCTACTGCCCTGCCAGCCCAGTGCCGGGCTGCGGTACTGACCCATGCAGCACATCACTTCCACCAGCTTTGCACTCCAGTCCTTTTCATCTTCAGCAAACTCTCTCATTCTTCCCTTCAAAACTGCAGGGCTGCTTTTCTCCTCAGGGAAAGGAGAGCCAAGGCGTGACCAGGGTTTCTCCTAGTTTACACGAACTAGCAACACCCCTTTTTAAAAAGGCAGGAAGGAGCAAACAGCCCATCTGCTGTCTCTGCAAGCGAAACTGCCAGTCCTAGATTTAAGTCACAAGAAGGAGCAAACTAAGCATGATGTTTGTTTGGTTTGACTTTTTACATGCACTAATACACATTTGAGTACAAATGTTGAGCTTTTCAAACCAGGAAGTCTATTTTTCTTCCCTCTACCAACAGTAAGTATAAAGGAAAGAGCATCACCATGAAAAGAGCAGCAGCAGTACCATTTAAGCCAAGGTGATTTAAGAATGCAGGTGAGGCAGAAGTTGCAGAAAGAAAACACATCTTCCCAGATCACCTGATCTGCAGATCATCACAATAAACCCTCAAGGGTTAATTAATCAACCTGAGCGTCTCCACTTTTACCTATGACTGCAGACACATTCATTGCAGACATTATTCTCACCTATCAGATACACACACTGAAAAGCCTCTTAAGATTTAAGTGCCTGGAAAGTACCTCAAAAAAATGGCTCCAGTCTTAACAGACCATCTACTTTATGAACCTACACTGTAACACAGCAGTATCTAAAGAGGCTCCAGATTAGAAAATTGGGACTTAAAAACCAGTTGCTGCAACTAAGGTATCTCATTACACATTCTTGCCATTCCTAAATGCCAAAGGCAAATTCAGAGGCCAGATCTGTCTAACACCAATGCCTCCTTTCGTGAGTCTTGCATGGATCACAGTGTCTGCAAATTAGAACAGTTTCTCTGGAGGACAGGTTTACCGCCAGGATTACACCAAAGGCTACAAGTGGCATTGATGCCCCTTCAATACTTTCCTGGGGAGAGTACCACAGAATCATTTAGGTTGGGAAAGACCTTTAAGATCATTTGAGTCTGACGGTAAACCTAGCACTGCCAAGTTCACCATGTTCCCAAACACCGCATCTACGCATCTTTAAAACACCTCCAGGGACAGTGACTCAGCCACTTTCCTGGGCAGCCTGTCCTAGTGCTTGACAACCCTTCCCATGAAGATTTCCCCTAATATCCATCTAAACCTCCCCTGATACAACTTGAGGCCATTTCCTCTAGTCCTATCACTTTTTACCTGGGAGAAGAGACTGACCCCCACCTCACTACAATCTCCTTTCAGGTATTTGCAGAGAGCAATAAAGATCCCCCTGAGCCTCCTTTTCCCCAGACTAAAAAAAACCCAGTTCCCTCAGCCATTCCCCATCAGACTCGTTCTCCAGACCCTTCACCAGCTTTGTTGCCCTTCTCTAGACCCACTCCAGCACCTCAATGTCTTTCTTGTAGTGAGGGTCCCAGAACTGAACACAGGATTCCAGGTGCAGCCTCACCAGCGCTGAGTACAGCGGATGATCACTGCCCTGACACTCCTGGCCACACTATTGCTGATATAGGTCAGGATACTGTTGATGTTCTTGGCTGCCTGGGCACATTTTTGGTTCATGTTCAGCAGATGTCAGGATGGGAAAAATAGCACCTCATCTTCCTCCTACTTCTGTCAATGCATTCATTACCAGCTGCTGTCAGAAGAGGACACTGGTGAGGCGAAACCAGCGCGTCTCACAACCAGCTGCTGCCCGGACAAACGGAAATACTCAGCGATTGGCACCTTCTGTCCTCTATTTTTAAAGAAAATGTATCCCGCCCAATTATTGTCTCCTCTTATGACATCTCTGTTGATATGGCGAGGTTCTTTCAACTGAGTGGCTCCTGTTCTGCATAATCCTATCAGGCAAGCCATCAACTCTTAGCAAAGCTGCATTTTACATGTTATGTCAGATCATATATGCACATAGTTATGGAAGTAATTGATATTTACTCCTATCCAAGCTTTGCATTGTTAATTTCAATAGCAATAAAATGTGAACCTCAGTTTAGGTCTTCCTTTATTTTTTCTCATTTCCCCAGTTATTCTGTGAAGAAATTAAGCCTATTTCCAGCTTCTTTTCCTCTGAAAACCAACTAGATTTCTTACATGCTGGGGTGAAAGGTCACATTTACAGCTGGTCTGATTACAAAGATCAATCAGAATAAAAGTTTTGACCATTTATTCTAAGATCTGATGCTCCTTCATGCTCTCCTTTTATTACACTGCAGACTACACGCATCAAGAGCTGAGGATGAACTAGAAGTTATGTGATTTTCCTGGAATTACAGCCAAGTAAGACCAAAACTCAGACCTCACTGAAGTTAACAGATAACTATTTCTAAGTAAAGCCCCCATTGTCTTCTATGTCATTAGCGTTCAGTCTTCATGATAATAAAAAATAAAAAAAAAAATCAATGTTTAGGATCTGTAACACATTTTTTCAAACAGAGTATTTTTATTTCTCTTTCACAAAATAGCACTGCAAATTTTGCTTGTCAGATAATCTCTATGGGTATGCATTTAGCTATTAAAATGCAAACATGTCCTGAAAAAAGTGTTCTTTAAAGAAACGAGCAATCTAATTCATAAGCAGAATGTGAATTAAACTGACTACAGATGTAAGTGCAACGAAGACCGGGAAGTGCTCAGTTTTATAGAAGTTGCAGGAAAGCACACACTAAAAATGAGCAATACTGAAAATCAACTGGGAAACTGCAGCATTTCATTTTGCATTACATTCAGTTGTCCCTTAAGCGGGCTTCCCAATGAAGTTGTCTTGACTGCAACAGCTGCAAGCAGAATCCAAAGATATCACTCTTTCATCTATGATATACTTAATGCATGTTTGCTCGCCCATCTCCAGTGACCCACTTCAGCAGGTTCCTAGCCTTATAAGCGAAGCAATGAAACAACACTGCACATTAATTCATGGAGAGAAGACTTAAAATGTTACAGAAGTTTAAATGTGATCAGGAACTATACCTGCCTTTGAAATGCTGAAATTCTTCATTACTAAATACCAGGATGATGTTTGATTAGTATGTTGGTTTGCTAAAATGAATAGAACAGGCCACAGAATCTGAAATGAATTGCTTTGTTATGTTAGCAGTATACTTGCAATGAATTTAAAGTGTGTGCAAAATAAAAAAAGCCTTCAGTCACATTTAAAATGTTCTATTTGCTCTGCTATCATCTCTTGTGAAAGGCTTCCCAAAACACACTGCGTGAAAAACATATTGCTACCCTGCTGTAAAATGAAATGCAACATTTAGACACATATCCCCAAAACAATCTGTTGATCTTACCACAACTCAAACATAGAGTCAATAAAATCGTACCATTAGCTGTACCATCTCCTCCATTTGCATACACACACCAATTGTTCACATATTTCTTATACAAAAGACCCAGTTTTATATGCAAACAATTAAGTGCAGTTTCCTTAAGTCGATGGAAGGCAAAGACCTCAGAACTCCAAGGATCAATGAGGAGAAGATTTCCATGGAGTACAGGAAGCTCAAACTGCCCATATGGCTTAGGTACACTTCCCTCCTAGCCCCAAGGGAGACCTCAGACTCCTGCTGATGAACTCTGGATACTCCTTAACAATCTACTTTGGATAACTGTAGTAAAACAGCAGTACTTGGGAGCATGAATCCAGCACCTAAGCCACAGATTTTTCATCTTATGAAGATGAGGACTGTTGTGGCTAAACTCTTCAGTTTCCAAACTAGCTGCTTCACAGCTATATCAGATCACGCATGACAGCATGAATGTCAGGCATGTTTGACTATAACATCAACATTCATCATGGAGACTGATATAGACTGATATTAAGATATTTGCTGAAACAGAAAGACAGAAGGCATAATACAGAATATTGTTCTCTGTTAGCACCACAGTTTGCTAGAAACACAAGAAGGCTCTTTAATACTTTTGGAGGTCAGAGTTTAATCCTAATTGCAAATGAAGAAGCAATCATAAAACTCCCAGTGACTCTGACAGAGCTATAACCACCTCAAGGATAATAAAGACCATGCAAAAACTGAACCCTAAGAATGACTGGCTCACCATTAAACTTGTGATACTCTGTAGCACACTACACCTCAACTCTAGAGATACAGGCAAACATTAAACCACAATAGGTAGGAAGTAAACACTTTGCGTCCTGAAAACATTCAAAAATTTGCTAATTGCACACCCATCTGGCTCAATGAGAAACTGCACTCATCAAATCTTCACTTGGACCTTCTTTCTGACACTACTTTCCATCTATGCTGGAAGCAAGATGAACAATTCAGCTGATCTACTCCTGAAATGTCGAGATTCACTCAGCTGCATAAAATCTCTGCTGCATAAGATTTACGGTCCTATGCATAAGATGCTATGTAAATTGTCAACTACTTTAACAAGAATTATACTTCTGGTTTGATTTGCAGGAATTTAAATATTCTCACACCTGTATGGAAGAAATATTGTTATTTGACTGTGTGCACACAGATGAAAACCAAGAGGAAGGCAAAGAATTACTTTGTACTCACAGGACCTTGGTCAGCCATCATTCTGTAGTGTTAGTGTACTTAAATATCTAATGTGAGGTACGAGACAAGAAATGAGCTCAAAAAAAAAACACCATTTTCCAGCCTCTGCCAGTCCCATAGTGTTCCAAAAGGTTTACAAACATAAATCAGACGTGGGTCCCAGCCCCTGAAAGTTTACAGCTAAAGTATTAAATGAGAAATCAATAACAGGCCACAGGAGAAATACAAGGAAATAACGAAATAGCAGTGGTTCCCTATAAGTCTGTTCCATTTATTTGATTCCTGACTTTATGAGAGAGAGAAGACCCATGTGAAAACACCACATCCAGCTACTGAAACATCTAAAACCTGCACATAGTCAAAAATGAAAAAAAGAGAGACAGCTTAGTAGACATTAATCTGTCCTGCGAGGGGTATCATAGCACCTCCTGACTTGCGGCTGTATCATCCCTTTTTGAGATTCCACCCCAACAAAAGGCTTAGGTTGTTGAAGTCTTTTGTTGGTTGTTTGTGGGTTTGGATCACTAGAGCAATCCAAAGAATCACAGAACAAGTTGGAAAGGACCTCAAGAATCATCTGGTCCAACCTGTCTCCACAAAAGCATGACCTAGACTAGATAGCCCAGCACTCCTGCCCAGCCGATTGTCAAAAGTGACCAGTGCTGGGAAACCACTTCCCTGGGGAGGATATTTCAATGGATGATTGCTTCCATTGTGAAAATTTTTCCTCTTGCGTCCAACGGGAATCTCCCCAGGAGTAACTGTGCCCATTACCCCTCTTCTTTTCCATGTATCTCCTTGTAAAAAGGGAGTGGCTTTATAGCCTTTTGTAGCTACTTCTTTGTAGCCACCCTTTAAATGCTGAAACAGAGTGACAAGGTCTCCCCAGCCTCTTTTTTGTCAAGGCTGAACAAAAGCTCCCACCCTTTCTTTGCAGAACAGGCTTCCCAGTCCTCCAGTCAGCTTTGTGGCCCTTCTCCAGACTCTCTCCAGCCTGTCCACATCCAACCAAAACTGAACACAGTATTCCAAGCGTGGCCTGACAAGCGCCGAATAGAGCAGGATAATGACTGTCTCTGCCAGTGATACTGCTGTTGATGCAAACCAGCAACCTGCTGGCTTGCTTTGCTGTACGCTGCACACCCTTCACACTCATATTGAGCTTGCTGTCTACCAGGACCCGCAGGTCTCCTTCCACAGAGCTGCTCCCCTGCAAAGCAGATCCCAGCCAGTGCTGCACTCTTGGATTATGTTTTCGCAGTTGCAAGACCTTACATTTGTCTTTGCTGAACTTCATTGGGTTCTTGATAGCCCACTCTTCCAGCCTACCCAGGTCATCCTGCAGGGTGTCCCTCCCTTCCAAAGTGTCCCCTTCCCCATCAATTTGGTATTGTCATCAAAGTTTGTCAGGGTACACTTGATCTCATCTTCCAGATCATTTATGAAGATATTAAGCAGCATTAGGCCCAATATCGATCCCTGGCAGACCACAAGTGACAGGAAGTTTTGGTACAAATTAAAAAGGGGTCTCTGCAACACCAGACAGCAGCTTGTATATTTTAAAATGCTGATGCAACTTTTAGCAGAAATCCCAAACTGTAAAAACGTGCCTAACCAAACAGCAAATGGCTTATGAGACTAAAGCCTATTTCACCAATCCAGTGCATACTCAGGTCACTGCAGTAAGCAGCACTACAGTAAGGAAACTGCAGTCATTTTCCCTAAGGCCCTGGAAGCCAGCGGAGTTCTACACTGACTCTATGTAAGTCTGTCCTTTGATCAAGTCCTGCTGCTCCACTTTTTACACTCTCCCTTAAAGAAAAAGCAGAGGGATACATTCCAAGAAATCCATGGAAGGGTCCTGAAACAAGAAAAGACCCAGAACAGAACTGCCTTTTCAAACTGTTCAGTCAGCCTTTGAAGTGCTGTGCATGCAGTGACTGTGCTAACTCCAGACTGCCACAGAGCGTGAAGAACTGGAGGGAGAGCAGTAATGTTTCTGTGTGACACACATAGCCTCTGAATAGCACGGTTTACCTCACCACTTCCTCAGCGCAAGCTATGAAACTTTAATGCAGCACACAAAGTGCATGAATACACTCACTGGTAGAGCCAAGAGGGAGCTTGAAAAGAGAGGATACAGGAAGAGATCTGTGATGCTGGGTTTGGCTAAATCAGGAAGTCTTGCTCCCCCTCTGATCTTCACACTCTCTGCTACACTTACATTAAAGGAGATTAATTTGGTTTGAATGCAGTGTCAAGATAACCAAAACAAGGAACTGGATACCTGGGCATTTAAAGAACAAAATAAACCAGCTGATGTTTACATTACAGCCATACATGAAACTGTTCATCATTCATCACCACCAGTACACTCACACATTGTTCTCCCTTCAGTTTCATGAACAATAACAGATTCTCCTCTACAACAAAGAAACATAAAAGAATTACTAGGCTGTTTTCTGTGTTGCAGGAAGACAAAGAACACACACACTCTGAAACCACTCCCAGACTTCCAGTGACTTAGTGCCAGCTCACATAAATGAAATAGTTAGTAAAATATTGAAACAAAAGTATCCCAGCCAATTTCATTTGAAGACCTGGCCCAAAGAACAGACTTTACTTTTAAAAGAAACCTGCAAAAAAACCAGACAAACACTGACCACTTTTATTGATTACCACACAAAACCAATGTAAACGTTTTCACTGAGCTGAACTGTTTCACATACATTCTTTCACCAGGAGTACCTATAGTCCTAATCCCCTTCGGAAGGACTTATTTGCAAAGCAGTATTTTCATTCATGTAAAAAGAAGCCAGTCGGTTGAGCTGTCATGCTGAGATGTAAAAAAGGATGTTTAGCAGGAAAATAGGAAAACTGTTCACTTTAAGACTGAGGTGTGCCTGCTTTTCAAATACAGTGTTGCTATACAGAACATACAGCTGTACAAGCATCTGGAAAAGCAGTGGAGAGCAGCTGGAAACAAGGTGGGGGGGGTGAAGTGGAGAATTACCTGGGCAGGCAGGCAGCCCCAATCATCAAATTACCTTTCCTATCTTAAATTTTTATTCAGTAATTCAGAGTCTGAAACATGCAAATTGCAAAGCATTTATCCAGTTTAAGCATTCCCCCATTTAATGCAGACTTATCACACATATTCATGGTCTGTATCAAAAAGTATCTCTAACTTGTAACTTTCACAGAAACCTGTAAAGTCCTGTATGAGCTTTGGTAGGATTAGAAAACTCCTGCTCTTCATGAAACAAGCACCCTAACGATGCGAGTTAAAAAACATAATCACAATTTCTCTATGTGGCTATGCTGGTGCTCTGAAGTTAAATGTAAAAGCTGTGAACTAAGGATACAGAGAAAAGAACAATAGTGCTAATTTAGTCCCATAAAAATTATCCTGAAATAATTACCACTCTTCCTGAAAGTGAATTTCCACACATAAACAACCAATTAAAATGACATCTTTCATTCAGTGATCCATTTCCTTCCCATAGCCATGGCAGCATGTATTGATTCAGAAAATTTACAGTATCATTTGAATCACCCATGATAATGATGCAAAAATGATTTATCAAGTCCTGCAACAGTATAACACTTACTGAAGAAGGGGCTTAGGGATGATGTTAGGGCAGACACCTATTTCTTCATTAAACTTACTAACCACCCAAATGCTCCTTCCCATTTGCTCTAACTGCACCACCAGAACCAGCCCGGTTTGGATTTTATTCAGTGGTAGAGGCATCAGCGCAGTTCTGGAGGAGATGAAACACCTTTGCTCTTCTGATCTCCTGGAGTTTGGAATGCCTAAACCCACCTCAACAAGTGCCCTGCCCTCCTTTACCCATACTCAAAGGCCAATGGACTGCTGAGGACTTCACATTAATAGCAGCCCCATGCGGTCACATAGATAAGAGAAGTGCCACCATGGATAGCGATTTTAAGGTTTCAAGGACATGAAAAAAGTCAATTCTGAGAAGGCACTGCACACACAACGACTGATAAAGAGCAACGTAAGAACAATGCACAAAGTTTTGAAAATGGCACTGACTAAAGAACAGGAAAATTTAAGGAATGAGAAATGATAAGGCAGAGAGAGCTGTGAGTGGTACTGATGATAAAGATAAGAAGCTTGTACATTTGGAAGACAAAGAACACGATTGAAGGGCAACAATATAGCAGAATGATGATTTTAATGAAAACGTATGTTGGAATAACTGCTTAAGCTTGGCATCTGGAGCAGCATAAATGTAGAACCTATGGCAGTCACTACAAGACTCAGACCTCTTTGGAGGACAGCTTATGCTGCACACAGAAAGAAAAGTAAGGTTTCAAAGCACTCTGTAGTCTGAAACTAGAGAATAAGAACCTGAGAGGAGTCACATGTTTCAGAATTAGTGATTGGTAAGTGCCGTCAACAGTGACAGAAAAATAGAAGAAGTGATTGAACTGGAGGAAGTTTACGACAAGAAGCTTAATTTTGGCTGTATTTCACCCAAAGCAATGGCAGGGCAAACAGGGGATACAAGACAGGACAAAACACACTTCAAACAGCTTTGCTTACAGTAACAGCTAAAGTCACAAGGATGGACCAAACTGCTCAGAAATACTGAATGTATTTAAAGATTAAAAGATTGCAAGCTCTAAAAATTATAGCCAAACTATCATGAAATAGCACGGGTAGTGACCAAAAGAATCCAGCTACCACAAGACCTTTGGTGTGCCGGAGCTCTAAAGATTTGGATCAAACACCTACACCTGCTTGGCTTGCAGTATGCTTGGTCTATATAGTTTTCAGAAATTCCTTCTCCCATCTGATTTACCTACACTTTTTACAGAAGAACCACCTTCTGAGCTGCATAATGAACAAGATCTGTCTCACAAACCTAGACAAAAAAAGTCAATCAAATTTTGCTTCCAGACACAGATGTTACCTTTTATTCAACAGCAAAGAAGCTTCAATTATCTGAAATGCTTGTGCCCACAAGCTGGGTATAAATGAGTTTGAAGGGACTTCCAGCATCCTTCAGATCCTTCACATCTGGAGGACTGGAAATATATACAAGATCTGTGTATCGTATCATACCTTTACATCATACTTGGGCAAATTTCAGTATAAGCTGCACTGACGCACTAGCTAACACAAGCTTGCTTTACAAAAATCATTGTGCCAAAAAAACCTCAAAAGGTCCTTCTTTGGATTTAGCTACCTAGACAGAAGTGTAAAGTTACTCAGATTTCACACTAATTATAACCCAGATAAATGCACTTGTACAACACCTCTCTTCTGGAAGTCACTACTCACTCATGAGCTCCATCTCCCCTTACTCTGAAATAATTAAGCCTTTTAAGCCTTTCATCCCCAAAAGCTTTGAAAGATTTCTGTAGCCAAATTTTCAGTTACAGCCTTACTCCAGCATATTAAAAGCCATACTCTGTACTCTCAACTCCACAAAACATAAATTATTCACCAAAACCTTGACAGCCAATTTCTGTTCTCAGAGGACTAAAAATGTGCATACAATGACTTCAGTGCTAGCCGATTTTCTTCACTCCTATAATTCAAATTTCTGTTACACTTCCTTTCATCTCATGGGATGATGGAAAACAATACGGTAGAATGGAGAGAATCAAGATTTTCTCTTGGATACATAATAATACATACATAATAATGTACTTCAAGCTTAGTTTGTAGGTAGAGAGAGATGATAAAAAAATGAAACTAGAATGCATTTCAAAAGACTCTAAGATCCTGGGAAGAACACTAGATCACAATACAGAGATGTAACTGGATTACAAAAATCACCACCAACTTAGCCACTGCAATGACTTTATTCCATGTTAGCCTGGCCTCCTCTAAATCCTTAAAGACCTATATTCAATGGGAGATTTGTGCTATGGGAGGAGATGAAATACAACCTTAAGAAAAGTCTAATGTACTTTGAGACAGAGAGCACAAGCACGATAGAGCCAGGATGACAGCAAGGGGGGGGAGGCTGAGTGACATGCCACCTGCATGTCCCAGGCAGGGGGATTGATTACCACCACGGGGGTTGCCAAACCAAAACTTGCCTCTCTAGCCAAGCTAGGATGTATTTTTAGTCTTTGCAAATATTACTGGACTATAAATGGATTTTGTTCTAATAGCTTTTTATTATTATTGCAATATAGAATTAACAGTGCTTTTATACACAGATATTCGACATCTCAAAAGCAGAAATGATCATGAAGCCTCAGGAACCTTGGACAGCCCGTGATCTGAAGAACTTGCACACTGATACACTCCAGCTAAGCGCCAAGGAGGAGGGTCCCTGGCACATGAGGACGTGTGTGACAGAGCTGATGAAAGGAAAGCAGGTGACAGGAATGACTGCAGAGGAGGGAAAGGGGCTCCAAGAAGAACCCATGGCAGGAATCAGGCAAAAATAAACGGAACCAAGCGTTCAGCCATGGAGAAGATTTGCCTTCTCACGCTGTTGTTATTCAAATAGGAAGGAAACACATACAGACGGCAGGATAGACAAAGTCTATAGACAGCTGATAGAGCCAGACCCACTCCCTGAAACCAAGAGGAAACTTCTGTGAAGGTTAACAGCATGAGGACTGGGTTGAACAGGCTTTGTCTCCCTCTTCTCTGTGTAGCTGTGTTCTCCCACATCATCACAGTCCTGAGGAACAAACTGAAGTCTTGTCTTACTTGTGCAGAAACACATACAAGAAGCAAAACAAACCGAGTCTGTTCGGCCAAAATTGCTGGTTTTGCAGCTTGCAGGCATGGCTAGGGCCAATCCAGCCAAAGGGAAAATGGAAGGGCGTAAAGAAAGTCAGCTTATGGCACCCAGACACATAGGTCAACCACTGAGCACCAAGCTCCCTAGCTGAACTTTTGTATTACCCAAACAACATTACTAAAAGCAAGCTCAAGTGCCATCTAATAGCCCCTACAAGTCTCATGGTCCTTTAAAGGGAGGAGCTTTATTTATTAAAATGTTAAGAGCATATGTAAGCCTCAAATAGTTACTGCCCGAGATAAAAGGATCAAATGAGTTACTGTCTGAAATTACTGTAATGAAATAAGATAGAGTCTACCAGTCACAAGACACTGGCAAGATGTGAAGTACTTGATTTTACAGTACTGCTGTTGCAGGGTCACTACAACTTGGGGGGAGGGAAATTTATTTGCAACTGAGTAGGATTTCGTTAACAACTGGCTTGTTCTACACATTAAAATTGTTCTACACCCACTGCAGCTAATTGAATTTCATGAAATTTGTATTCTTTCACAAAAGGTACAGCTACAGAGAAATAACAGACCTGATTAAATGCTCTCCTATAAAACCAGCAAGATTTTCTGCAAATAAAAATGAAGGCATGAATGGAACTTATCTTTGACAAAGATGCTCCATGAAACACAGATGTCACCCAGGAAAGCCCCAACACAGAGATCTTCTGGATCTGTCCCCATGCTAGAAGGTGACTGTATATTTCTTACACCTATGTATTACTACAAGGAGTATCAATTTCTGTGAGTCACATTAAAGAATGCTAGATCCACAATTATACACACCATACACCTGAATCAATGAGTAACTGGGGCAGAGCTGCAGCAGAGATCCATGCCTTACAAACCAGTGAGCTGGGCAAACTCTTTCAAGCAAAAGTCCAGGATGCTTGTGCTAGAAGAGATTTCTGAAACATTACAACTCTATAACTGAGGAAGTAGATTACTGAGCATTAACAATCAAAAGGTAAGGAATAAAAAAAGCTAACAGGCACCGTTATCCTTGCAAAGGCCATCATTTTACAGGCTAACGGCTTACTGAGGATGTACACCACCACAAAAAGGCAAAAATATTTATGAACATCACAAAGCCTAAAGAAGGATCAGAGGCCAGTCTCCCAGATAGATCAGTATTTTCTTGGACTAATCATGCAGTGCTGAGGATTGCCTCCAAAATCCCTGAGGGATACATGACACTGAGAAGAAGCTCATTCAGAAAACCTGGATTTTGCATTGTTTAGAATGGTAATCACAACAAAAGTTCTAGCTTCTGTGAAGATATTATTTATAAAGGAACAATTTTCTTAAGATTGGCTCTGACAGTGTTACTAGGGAGGTTAAAAAACAGTGAACCCAAGTTTGTCTTTAATTCTTTGCTTTGGGTGTACTGGCTGAACCAAATCAATAGGACTCTGGATGTGCTTACAAGCATAATCCTGTCAGGGATATGCTTTTTTGTTGGGTTTAACATTTTTTTCCTTCTTCTTTATCACACAGACTACACCAGAAACATTCCTCAGTTTTCAGGGACCCATAGACACTGTAGGTGTGACAGATCTCCCCAAACGCCACCCAAGACAGCTGCACAGAGCAGACTGACTAATAAAGGGCGAGAATGTCACCCTATGATAACAGCTCCAGTTACAACACAACAATAGCAATTGTTGAAATACTCAACTCTAGGCAGCTTGCTGGGTTACAGACATGTGAGCTAGGCTTCCAGATTGATGGTAAATAAAGTGAAAAACACGACCATGGGGGAAAAAAAGGAGAACAGAATCATTTGGGGAAAAAAAAATACACTCATGTATGCAGTGTTAAAAATAACACAGATGAGTCATGGTTGCCAACAGCAAATAGAAGCTCATGCCCTGTTCAAAGTGGCTGGCTTAGACATCCTCAGAAAGAATTATAAATATACAAACACGCCCACATTCAAAATAAATCTCCTTGAAAATAAAAACCCCTTGAACTTATATCAGAAATAAAGTGATGATAAATGAAAAGCAGTAACATAGTCATTGGTCCTTAGCTGTACATTTTTAGAAAAAGCCAGTACAAGGAAGTACTAGCTAATGGCCACATTAAATGTTTTTACAGCATTTTGTGAACACACTGGAAAATCTCTAACTCCCACTGAACACAGCTAAACAAATAGCTAAGTAAAACTGAGTAATTTTTATATGAAAATGAGTAACAAACACACCAAAGTTATTCACATATTTTCCCTAAAGACAGCATGTCCTCTGCTCATGCCTGTAAGCACTGGATAAGCAGTTTGTTACTGTGCTCTGATGGGGAACTTGGCTGCATCTGCCCCACTGCTAGACTGGGCCTTGTGTTTGCACCAAAGCACGAACTTTATTTCACTTTCCTGTTTTATGCAAGGGAAAGTTAGGAGGGGAAAGACAGGAAAAGGATAATAACATTTTACTGTATTTCTTTGTTAGCTTGTTTATACTGTGGTAGTCACTGACTGTCTTTCATTGTGCTATGTACTCAAAAAAAACACAGGGACAGCTATTGCAAACATCTTTTTTTGAGTTCTTTACTTTTAGGCAACACTTCTGCAAGAACTGTTTTAAATGAAAGCCCCCCCCCAGATAAGTTTAAAGGAAACACATGAAAATAATCTTACAGCTCTGTTCGCACTTGTACTAGCCAGTTCATCAGCAGTGAATACAGAAAGCAAAGCAAGATGAAGCAATACAATGTCTGCTCAAGAGCACAAGTATTAAAATAAAATTATACATAGCTTTTTAAATCTATTTAATACATGCCAAATATTAAATCAAACATAATTTTTAATATGATAAAATTAAATGTCAGGTTGTTCTGCAATGGGGTCAGGGAAGATAAACATAATTCCAGAATAAAACAGTGAAGACCATTCTCCGGAAAACGAACCCAAAGAACTTCTTCCTCCAATACTAACTTTAGCATAGTTTCACCACCCTTGTAACTATGGTGAACGACCCATAAACAACAAAATAACAACTGTTTTGTGAAGGAACTGAGATGGGAAGCTGCAGCTTAGCCATACATACATCCCCATTAATTCAGAGGGCACCTACAAGGCCCATGCTGCCTAGGAGTCAGGCACAACTCCTCTGAACCAGCTCCAAGCACACGTGTTGATCTCTAGGATATTACTGGCAGCTTTGCAGTAACTTTAAATGTGCAATTTCAGAAATGCTGCTTTTTTTTATTATTTGTTTTAATGATTGCCTACCTTTCACAGGAGAATAGACTGAAAAGAAACAAGGCAATTTTTTAAAAGTACTTTTAAACAAATCTTGCCTAAATTGATGAATACCACTGCCTTATGTTATTGCAGTTTAAAGTGAATGGACAGACAAACTAGATTACAGTGGATTAAGATCAACAGAAATAAACCGTTCTTCTGGAAGCAGCCCCTCCAACCCAAGGAATCCTGTAACTGCCTGTACAGACAAGCCCTTTAAATCCGGCAGTTAAATTTTAACGAGTGCTCTTAACACCTAGTTAGACTGTTTTAAAGGCCCACTCCCCTACTCTTTCCATCAGATCTAACTGTGAAGATCTGCTGAAATTTTTACCTTGGATTTACAACGTTAATACTATCAATTCCTATTCCTAGGCTGAGCACTTGATTTGTAACCATACCGTCTTTTAGCAAGGACTTCTACCTTGCAACTGAAGAAACAGAATATTAAACTACTCTTATAAGAGACATGGCCCTCCTCTTTCTATCACTTGCCTGATGAAGTAAATTATAACAATAAAAAGGCCTTTCTATCTTCTGCACAGAATAGCCACCAAAGGAGGATGACACAGACTGTCTGCAGTTCTAATGTGTTTTTGGACAGAAAAAACTGTGTGCAGACCAAGAATTCTTGCACTCAGCTTCCAGGGTGTATTCTTCAAAGCCCTTTATTCACCCATTACTGCAGCTGGTCTCAGTCCTCTTCTGCAGCTATATGGCCTTCTTACTCTCCTTTCTTTACTCCCATTTCCTCCTAAATATCCTATTCTTAGTCTCCTGCTTCCCTCCACCACACTGACTATTTTGCCTTTTATTTTTTGCCATTAGCCATCTCTTTATTGCGTTTTCATTCTTTTGATGCCCTTGTCCCTAAGCATTCATCATCCAAGCAGGATTCACCCCTTCTCCATGTTACGTGAAAGTCAGTAGAAGGAACGGATACACGAGAGACAACCTGGATAATGCAGTGTAATTGAGATGCACCTAAAGGTCACAGTCCCACCTATAAAACACCTTTAATCACATGTCCTAGAGATGTGTGAGAACAACCTTGCTGTGCCAAAAACCAACAGAAAAGCTCTTGAAGACAGACGTCACATCTGCACCTTAAGTTTTACAGCCACTTTGTAGCTGTCTTAAAGTAATCCTTTAATTAATTTTAATTAGTTTAATTAGGTGGGGGTGTTCCTTATTTTTAAAAGCCAATATTCTGCCATTTTTAATAAGTGGTTTTCGTGGTTACAGTAGGTTAAATTTAATCTGCTAATTTTAGTTCACTGCAACAGAACATCATCTGGTTGCACACATGCTGTTATTAAAGATCATGGCAGTAGAGTTTACTACTAGTAAACAAACAGATTTGTTTATATTCATTCTTTGCCACAAAAACTTAACTATTTTAACTTATGATCAGTCAAATCAAACCCTCTAAACCCAGCTTTCATCTTTGTAGAACTGGATAACACAGTTTTCTTTGCCTTTTTCAGTAGCTTTTATTCTGTAAGTGCACTTATAAACACAAGTTACAGTTCTCTTGCGCTTTTCTAGACATGAAAATAGCTTTCAGTAGGGGAAGGCATCTGGCATTGTTCCCCCTGGTTCTCACCATCAGGGATTTAATTAGCACCATACTGACACATGGTGTCTGCAGCATGGCTCATCCAGTAGCCTGCCAAGTCCCCTCTACAGCACAATGCAGAGAAAGAGTAAAAGGTAACAGCCCTGTTTGGGGCCCAGAAATGAGGGAGTGAACAAGCCACCCAAGACAGAGTGAAAAGTTCAAGTGACCTTGTCTCCCTGCAGATGGAAGGCAGATCACAGCTGGCAGACGAAATTAGAACAAATGCAAACCTGTTCTGGTTGAAGTAGTTCAGGATGGAGAAATGGTTTTACCTTGGTGCCAGAAAGGGGCATGAGAAAGGACAGGGACCATTTGAACGATCACATCCATCTTGAGCAAAACCAAGAGGGAGTCTAGGTAATTACTGTAGCACTTCTGTGTTTGCCTTTGGCTGGCCAACAATACTACAGCTGAACTGCCTGCCGAAGAAAAGAAACTGGGGAAAGAAGGCCCCTCAGGGGCTGGCTGTTTATCAGGTCCTGGTGAGATGCAATCCAGTAAGCTGCAGGTGAAAGGCTGAACCATGTACACCTACCATTTCACCTGAACACTTTCATCATGCCATATAACCTCTTGTAACAGACATCTTAGAGTTACAAATTAAATATGTAATGACATTCTACGCATATGAATTTGCACATTAATGCAAGCTATTTATATTCTGCAGTGATTACTCCCTGTAATAAACAATATCTGCCTACAGAGCTTACAGGCAACAGACTATTCTGATATTGAAATGTACAGAAATAGTAAAGCTAGAATTAAAATTTTACAATGCATCTACTTCTGTTTCCCATTAAAGAAAGATGTCTTGGTTCAAGACCAGGATTTTCAGAAGTGTGATTTACATGCACAGCCTGCCAAATCTTCCAAGTTCTCCTTTTAATTTTTATCCCATTACTCCACACATTCCTGTGGACTTCATTTTCTTCATATAAGACACAGACACATTCTCAGCTCCTACCTCCCCAAGTGGTAGTTTAATATAAATATTTAAATAATGATGGGTGTGCCTTGCATCCACACAATTTCTTAGGCAAAGTTAAACCACCACTAAAACTGAGGGACTTGCAGCACTGTTCAAGGGTAGTAAAACAACTAACCAGGCCAAAAATTATGAAAAGAAATTGACTATCATGTTCCCAACACAAGTAAACTTTTCCCCATGCTCTCACATAAAAACATTAGGAAGATTCATATATTTTTTAAACTATTTTCTCCTTTGATAAGGGCAGCTCCTGCATCAGCTCTTATGCTCCATGTCATACATTCAGCCCAGTGTAAGGAACATATTAAAGTCAGCTGTGTTCTTCCTCTTCCATGGCAGGTTCCAGCAATAATTTTACATGATGCGTACAGCACATTTATCATGTACACTAAGATGAAGCCACACTGTCACGCGTACTTTTGAACTGTTCTTCCCCAACTTGTGCAGCAATAACCTCTTTCATTGCTTTAAACTTTCGAATTTTGTTTCAATCTTCAGGATAGGACAAGGAGTAATGGGTTTAAACTTAAACAGGGGAAGTTTAAATTGGATATGAGGAAGAAATTCTTTAATGTAAGGGTGGTGAGGCAATGGAATGGGTTAGCCAGGGAAGTTGTGAATGCTCCATTGCTGGCAGTGTTCAAGGCCACGTTGGACATAGCCTTGGGTGGCATGGTTTAGTGGGAGGTGTCCCTTCCCATGGAAGGGGAGTTGGAACTAGATGATCTTAAGGTCCTTTCCAACCCTAACTATTCTATGATTCGCATTACCAACATTTTCTCTGCTACCATCCAAGCCAAATTCTTACTGTTTGTGCTATAAACTGGGATTCTTATGAAATAATAAAAAAACAGAAACACAAGCCTTTGTAAGAACAGCCAGTATTGTAAGGCACAAAATAAACTGACCAGTGATAGTACTCTATTTTAGAGGACAACATACCAAGGGAAACCCAGAGAATTCTAATCCCAAGGGTAAAACAAGGAGGCATCACTTGGATTTGCGTGACAAATGCAACAGAAAGGTAAAATATTCATGAGTCTAATATATAAAATCATACAATGGCTGGAAAGGGCCTTAATATCATCTAGTTCCAACCTCCCTGCCATGGACAGGGACACCTTCCACTAGACTAGGTTGCTCCAGGCTCTGTCCAACCCGGCCTCGAACAGTTTCAGGGATGGACATTCACAACTTCCTTGGGCAGCCTATTCCACTGCCTCATCACCCTCAGAGTAAATACGCTTATATCTAACCTAGATTTTCCCTGTTTAAGCTTGAAGCCCTAGCTCCTTGTCCTACCACCACAGTCCCTGATGAAGAGTACCTTTCCAGCATCCTTGTAGGCGTTCATCCATTTTACATTGGAATAACTTCTTAACATTGTCCAAACGTGCTGCACCACTGTAAAGCATTAGTATTTACTTGACTAAATACTGAACAGGTCAAATTATCTCAGTTAATATGAATAACTAAATCCTTGTATACTTTTATCTTCTTAAAAACTTAAGAGTGAACAAAAATACTACTGCCTTGGAACTGACAGTGACTGCATAGAGGAAAGTACCACTATCCTTGTAACAACAGCTGTGCAACCACCCAGACTGAACTGCCCAGGGGCTAAACCCATAGTCATGGTATGATGAACTTCCTAAAATGCTTTAGTATTTTTAAAAGGACCACCAAACAGAAAGATATGGACCTGATGAAATACAGGGAGTGACCATGGCGGGTGGGTGGGTAACATGAGAGTCTGAATTCACAGTATCTGACTTCAGCTGCATAAAACTCCTGGAAAAACAGAAAAGTTTATCTACCGCTTTCAGTTGTAGCCACTGGAAAAGCAGATTGTGACAAGCAGCAATGCTTCAGAACAAGAGTCATATACAAAGTGAAAAATAATAGCATCAGTTTTTAGTAGTGCCCTTTTCAAGTAGCTAAGAAATGGAATGATGACGAAGACCATAAAAAGCAGTGACAAGTATAAAACTACCATAGATTTCAATGCTATATTTAAATTATATTTTTATGTCAGTGGAATACTACAATGAAAATCTTTCATATTGACAGCTGTGGAACAAGAGAAGTTTTATCTCCCTGACAATGAAAGTTAAAGACATAAGTGAGAGACTTGAGTCCTACAGCTCCCACTTCTATTACATATACATTTGTGTATCAGGAGACAAACAGCAAGGAGGTATCCAAAATGTTTACTGATGAAGAATTTTCCCTCCATTGGTATACGTCTCCAGTGGCATCCACTACAGCTTTGCACTTCAAAAACTGAGACATAGCAGAGGGAGATACCTTCCATCGTGAGTATTTTTTCAGGAGTTCCTCTCCTCCTCTTTTATTATTTTTCAGAGCATGGTTCCAAAGATGCATTTTTTCCATAAAAGCAGACTACTATCTTTGCATACCATTAAAACTGGTATTTGCCTGAATAATCAGCTATACAGTCTTCACAGGCATTTATTAAAATCAAACAGCAGTGGTGAAAATGAGAACAATCTACATTACCACTGCTCTTTTGGGGAGCAAATGCTCTCCTCCATTAGAGGAAAAAAGAATTCAGAATTACATACAGAACTACTGTGACCCCTTGATACCGAGTTGGCTACGTCTTTCATACATCCAAGCTTAAACAGAGATTATTATAATAAAGACAGGGGAGAAGAGGCTTGAGAATGTACTACTTAACTGTTGCTCAACTGCTACCAAAACAAATATCCCACTGGGCAAAGTGGAGGCACTGCAGTTCAACAGAATGGAGAACAGCAGACATCAGCAAGAGGATATAAGCTACAGAGTTGATCATCCTCTTAAGAGAAGCATACAGACTTTCTACAATAATCTGAAACAACTTAAATAAGCGACATAATTATATAGTCACCTACTTCAGATCAACTGCTAGGTCACATAAGTCTACCTTTTTGGATTAGCAGACAGGGAGCAGGCAACATCTGATGTGACTGATGTCATGCTATCACAGGATTTGTACTTGTACATTTCTGCACATAAACAGTTAACAGATGTACAGAGTTCATGTAGAGAGGTCATGTTTGGAATCTGCTACAGCAGCCAAGAAGGAAACAGGATTTGAAAGCAATCTTGGAAGATGTAATCTTCAATATCTTTAAACATCTCATTCTGGGTGCCAAAGCAAGCAAGACTGAGTCAGCAGTTTGATAAAAAAGAGCCAAGCAGCTACACTTCAATGTGTATTTGTGTATTTGGTATAAACTTAATGTTTAATTCTTAGAAAAGGAACCCTAAAATATTTTTGTGAATTTAAAAAGAAAGAAAAATCAGTTCAACTAATAAATTCACCTTCTGTCAATCTCAACACTGATTATCCATTAAGTACGTCAAACAACCAAACACTGATTAACAAAAAATTCTTACTGAAGTTTTCCTATGAGGGCAATTGCCAGTGCATAGTGCTATGTCAGTGGGGAATGACTTTGTGAAGAAAATAAATTCAATTATTTCAATTTATTTTTTAAAGAATCCCTAAACCCCTCATCTATCAACGTGTTATTTCACTCACTCATTTTCTAGAAACAACATCCAAAAACACTGCTCAACATCTACCTTATGTAGAATTCTGGGAGGTAGGGTTAATATTATTAGACTCTTCTAAGTTTTAATCCAGCGGAAACCTGGCATTGATCTCATCCAGGTCAGGATGATGGAAGGGATGCAGAAATATCTAGAGAATGAGATTAATTCCATGTTCAGGAACCTGATCTGAGCCTCTTGAGCCATATGTGAAGTAGCAATGCCAGAATGCAAGATGTGTTCCTACTAAGAAAATGGATTCAGCATATAAATAAATCAGAAAGAAGTTAAAATAGCCAAGTTTTCCCTTCCAGTGATGAGAAACTGGAAAGTGCTGAGGGATTCTGTCTTGTTACCTAACTACTTTTAAAAGTCATCGTATTACAGAGCAACCAGAATTGGCATTGGGAAGCACAGTTTTTACAGGAGTCACATTGCTAGCAGCAGAAATCCTGCAGCTGTGCAGTATGAATAACAAGGATATGTTTTCCCAGGCTGGCCACCTTCCTGATTCATATTCCCTCAAACTTCACCCCCATACCTAGAAGAGCACTCTTCCAAACCACAAGAGAGACAAAAGTAGGGACAGAATCTGAAAGTTCAAGCTGCTTCTCTTTTGGTTTTATTAGTATTCAAATTCTAATCAAATTGCTATTAGCATTCTAACACAAAAGATCACCTAAGGGAAAGGATGTAATTGTTAGCAATCTAATATTTCTCCTTTTCACTAAACAGCAGGGTATCACAAAGAGCATCTGCAATAGCCCCAAGCAATTGTCTACTGAATCTATGTTTCTAAGTCTAAAATAAAAACACAAACAGAGAAAAAAAATGCAGACCTCCATGACCACCACTGATGAATGTTTACATTATGAAATAAATTACTTTGGGAAAACAATAGAAAATTCAAGGTTTAATATTTGGAGTAAAAGATGTGACTTTAATTCTGAACTTATACAAGTTGATTCCTCCAGACAAAAGGTGAAGTGAAAAAATGGACTGCCACTGGAAGATCAATCAACACCAGATCTGTCAAAAGAGGGATGAAGCCAGCTCCACCATCCTGTAATACAAAGACTTGCCAGCAGCCCCTGGACATTTACAGTCAAGAGCTGTTATCACAACTTGAGCAGCTAAAGTCAGCTGTCATGCTGGATCATGCAGAAAAGGTAGCCACTCAAGCAGATATAATCTAAACCACTTTGGGTTTTAATTTTGCACTCTAAAGCATATACTGAAGAGAATATCACTGGCAATAAACTGAAAAGGTTTATCCAACCTTTGCAGAGTTAGGACAATGTTCTTCAAGTAGGACAGTTAAGCAGTCAACTTGGCTAAGTAGGGAATTAAATATTTCTCAAGCTGGAAGAGACGGAAAGGCTGGCAAAAGACCATTTCTTCACCATACCTGAACCAGAAGTTAAAATAAATGAACAGGACCCTTATATCCATAAATCCTCTCTGAGGAACTACATGAGGGGTTTCTTCATTAATCAATTAAATTTGTGTGGTCCGGAAAAAATTACATCAGCTGGTAAAAATTATAGCCAATATGAAAAGGAACCTCTGACAACAACTAATACACATGCTCAGTACTACCTTAGCAGATTGCTGGTACTGCTTATTCAGAACTGTGCAACCATGTTTAGTATGACCGGTTAACAGGTAATACACATCAAAATACAAGCACATAAAAGTGCCACAACACTTTTTCCTATTTAATGCACTTCAACATTGGCTCACAGTGCATTACTATTTAGCTTAACAGTAAAAAAACCATTTTCATGGTGATGTGGCTTTTTCCTTTTGATTTCCTGGTTAGAATGACTTAGGTCATAGAGTAGAATTGACTTACAGGAGTAATTTACCTCTTCTAGCCAGTCTGATCTTTCTGATGCTGTGTTCCTTCAAATAAACTGGAAAAAATCTGACTGAAATAATAAGTTACTTCACCAGTCATAAGATCACACTGTTCTTGCACTACAGCAATAGATACCAGACTCTGCAAAATGAATTTAAAATGTAGTAATATCATGAGATTAACAAGAGTAATTTATAAGATTAAAATAAAAAAAAAGACAGAACAAGCCTGTTTTGAACTTCTGCAAAGTATTATTCTACAACTCAGTTTGTCTGGTTGCCACAAAGCCTAACAAAACCTCTTTATGAGGTGTTCAACCACAGTCCAACAGAATGCAAGGAGCCAAGGTTGATCTGGGACACGTAGGTACCAAGGAAATGGAAAGCAACAATTACAAAAAAAGATGACTGAACTATGAAAAGGCAACATTCACTTTAAGCCCATGTAATCACCGCACTTAGAACAGAAAAGGATGACTATCACTATGGCTTTCTGCATCAATCTTATTTATTGTGCCTTGGCTCAGGACGTAGATCAGTTGCAGAGGTAGGAACATTCCAGTCTCCAGAATGATGGTAACAGGCCACAAAATTATTTCCCAGATGCAAGGAGAAAGAATTTTGTAGCACATCTAGTCATGCAGAGTGCTTTTTCCGAAGGTATGAGGTAGGTCTGTTCCCCTTGCCAGGAAGCACTGTCTGGCAGTCTCTGCCTTTTCCAGCTCTCTGTTAGCCAACAGTAAGGCCAAAATAAATTTGTCATCTTTACGTGCCAGCTTCTTCCTTCCAATTTTCCTACACTTTCCATTAGTGCATTGAAAATTCATTACTGCAGATAGCAGAATGGGAAATCAGAACATCAGAGTCCTGTTTACCCAGAAATGCTCAGTCTCAATGTGCAACAGCAGGACGTAATGAACTTTGCCTTCTACACTGGCATGGCATTTGATATTTAACTGATCAATCTCCGAAGTTACTCTCTCAACCAAAAGCTGAAATGTACATATACATGCACAATATAAATTCCCTCTTTTCCCCCTTACCCTCCCCAAGCACAACTATGGACACAAATGAATTTAGAAACATTTCAATTCCATATTAATTAAACCTTAAAGCATGTTTCTATGAACAGAACTATGAGCCTTCCCACTAAGGAGGAAAGAGAAAACAGCCAAGGACAGGAAATATTTCACACAGCAATAGCTGGTTTACTCCACTGTGTCTTACTCCAACGTGTCAAACTAATGACAAGAAGGGGAGAACTGCAATCTCACCCTGAAATCAGGTGCAAACAAACCAGATAATCACAGACACCATGTAATTTCAGTATAACCCATATAGGGCAAGGGGGCTATCGTTTACAAGAGACAAGGTGGTGGTTCCAGGAGAAAAGCAGCACTGGAGAAGGCCTGCAAATCCTTATGCCTCTATCTGGACAACACAACTATTTCACCTCAAAAGCATTTGAGCCGTTTTTTTCCAGTTTTGGAAAGCCAACTGTTCTGTCAATTGTTACTGTTACCAAAGTATGACCACTTCTCAAACTTCAGGCTATCCAGCATCATTAAAATGGTGTTACTTTCAAACCATTTAAAAAAGTAAAAAAAGACCACAGCTTCTTGCAAATAGTCTTAGCAGAATTAAGGAGTATCATCCCAGATTATCACCACCAGACGAAATACAAGCTAAATAGGTCAGTGTAGTGCACGTGCTCTTTCTGCTTTACTATACTCTTTATTTTGCACTATGAAGTTATCTTTCAAAAAAAACCCAGCCAACAGAAACAGTCCTTTATAGTTTTTCCATTTCTTTTTCACTAGAAAATAATTAAATCAAATTTTACTCTTTGGTGCAGGTATCTGTCAAACCACTAGAAAAAACCTCAATCAATGAACTGTTGAGCGATTCACCTTTTATAATGAAACCCACTCACAATTTCAACTTCAAATAAGGGAAATCATAATAGATCTTTAGCACGGATTATATTATGGCCCAGAAGTTGTTTTTCCCCAATACAAAGCAGTTGCACTGTAAGACAAGTACTACAAGAACATCCAGGAGGTGTATTACTTCGCAGGCCTTGGGAAACTCACTATTAGAAGACGACACTCCTAGAGTTTGAATTAGAGATGATGTGTTCTTGTTTCACTAAGGAGGTTTCTCCATTTTTTTTTTTTTTTTTTAAATCAGGTTTCTTCTCTGCTTCAGACGTGGGATTTTTTTTATTTTTATTTGTTTTTTTAAAGAAAACTTCTTTCATGAAAATCAGATGCAACTCTGCAGTGATACAACTGAGCTACTACTCTCCCACAGAAAGGATTTTAGCCGCCGATTTACGCACCTGAAACATGTTGCCATGGAACCCCATTAGAAGTAGATTTTGTTAGTGAAGAACATTAAAGGTCCTGGTAATTTTTTTCTCTGACAGTTAACAACTGCTTATTATCAGAAGGGGATTTAGCAAGCCTCTTAACTTGCTGAATCACACATCTATGGAAGGTCAACTGCTGTTCCTGGGCCCAGCAATCTTCAGCTGGATCCTCAAATACCCCAGGCTGCAGATGCTCCAGGAAATTACTCTGCAACATCACTTAACCTTTATCAACTCTTCACATTTTATTTGTGCCTGCCTAATAGATTCACAGATTTACATGAGCTAATTTTACATCCAAGCTAAGTTTAAATGAAAACACGTAATATGAAACCACATAATATGAAAGTGAATTAAAAAAATCATACGGTAAACATTTTGGAGCAGAAATTGGAAACTGTTATAACAGAGATGTCAAAAATAAGAAGTACAGTCATAAATTATAATTAGCAAGAAGCAACTGCCAGTGTTAAAATAAAAAAGTACAGTTATAAATTGTAATTTATACTACAGTGTTTTGGAGAAGTTCAGCTTCCCTCAGCACTAGGACACCAGAGCTGAGGAACCTGGGGAAATAATTCCTGTCTACTTACCCTTGTGTCCAATGCTAACCTCCACTCCAACCAAACATACTCCTTCCTTTGGAAATAAGATTTTCCCAAATTGCCAGAAAATTTCCGGTTGTTAAAATTTCTTCTGAGTTTAGCTATTCGCTGACTCCCTCCTGCTTCAAGATGGAAAAATCTTAAAGTACTTTTGGAATCCAACCAAGAGTTTCCCTCACAAAGGATATCTCTCCTACTGCTAAGGCACAAACTATCATAAAAATGAAAATACTATGCACAACCCTAATCAGGCTTAAGTTGTTTCTGCCTCCATCTTACAGTTTCCAAAGAAACTGGGTCTGGCATTACACTGTTGGGGTTTTACACAAACTGCTTTACAACATTTGATCACCCCAAAAAAACAACCAAAAAAACCCAACTTAAGTTTTCAGGTGTTTTTAAAGTGGAAAAATGTCACAGTCATATTTCTGTAAGCATATTTGACACCTCAGTGGATGACACTATACTAACCAAAAGATAAGCCAGATCCACCAGCAGTAACTCCTGCGCAAGGGTCAAGATTTCAGAGTTGCAATGAAGACACATAATGCAGACTCACCAGTTTGTAAAAGTTAATCCTCATCCACACTTTAATTCTAAAGGAATTCATCACAAATGTGGGCAGGAATATGGTGAGTTTTTAAATGTTAGTTAGCAAGGATATTTATTGTTATTAATAAACAATATTTACTGTCATTTAAATGTTATTCTGCAAGAATATTTGCCAATTACAAGGTAAGCTGTAACGTTCAGAATTGCAATGAGTACTTAAAAAACATAAAGGTTTTTAACTACATGAAATGCAAACCTTACAAAGCTTTTTACCAACATACCTTCTCATTCAAAAGGGAATGTGAATATGAAAACATGTGCCAGTAAGAATACTGTCAGCCTACAAAGATGTTATTCATAAGGACTAGTGGCAAAATGAACAATTCTAGGTGCTCAACTACTTTTCACATATATGAGCCACAATTATAAAAACTATCACAGGAAAATTTTCAAAGGGTCAGAATTCACAGTCATAGGCAGATTTGTTTCTCAGAAAGGAAGCAAATGATCATCTATTTAGGTTAGCAGAGACATATCATTGTGTTTCCAGGGCTGGAGTCTTCCATGCTGGATACTTCTTTCTTCATATTCCATTTCTGTAATAAACACCCTGATGCTCTTTGAACATCAGCTGCTTCCGTGCTTAAAATTCACCATCACCACCTACTTCTATACTCCTCCTCTTTAAGTTCATCATCCTAATGAAATAAGCTTAGGAGACATCCGGTTTTGACCGTCCTAATTGTAGCACAACCACGCTCTTACATTACCTCAAAAATAGCATGCGAGATCACTTCCTCAAAATAAAAGTTTTGCTCTCCCACACCATTACCAGCAGACTGATACCAAGTGTTGTTTGGCAGACATTTCAAGGCTGGATCCATACCCTAAAATTTATACACCACATTGTCTGTGAGTGTGTGGCTTTGCAAAAAGGTAAAATAGAAGTTTCATGGTTTTCCTCTCTGCCAAAGTCACTGGTTTTGCCTCCATTGTGTTACAGCACCTCAGACATGAGCATTCTTCTGTTTTCAGTAGAGGAAGTCTTAACCCATCAAGGTAGGTCATCTGCTGATGACCCACCAGCAGACTTCATTGCTCTGTAGGCTACACCTACACTGCAGAGTATCCATGTTCTGCAATGGGCTGTAAGATTATTCAGACTGAGGATCTGATCTGACCATATTACAGCTTTCTTCCACCTTCATGCCTATGCTTCCCTTCCTTGGAAACCAGGATTCAGGTTGAAAGGAGAAGCAAGAGAAAAGAAAAAGCGCAGTGTGTGCTTGGGGCTCACCCCAAGTCAGGTCCCAGATAGATTGTGAGGCAGGACCTGGAAAGTGCTCCGTAGTCAACATACAAAGTGTTTCTGAGTTTAAGGTCCCACACCCCTGATTTTGACAACTCAGCGATTACTCTTGACCATGACATTTTTGTCTTAGCCCTCTGCATGCCCCTCAATATCATCGTGACTGGCAAAGTTGTTTGGCTTTTCTGTTGTTTTTGTTTGGGGTTTTGGTAGGATTTTGTTTTGTGTTTGGATTTGTTTGGGGTTTTTTTAATGCAACAGTAAGAAGCTCAAATATACCATCTGTTTACATAAGTAAAAGACAAAGCTACGAATGCAATGGAGTATTTTAGAGATAACGTGACAAAAGTCAAACCCTTGATCACAACAACTGATGTAAGATGTAACAGGGTCTTTAATTCCAGCTACCCATACTGTTTTAAGTGTTACTCCCTAGCACTCTGCCAACAACATGCAGAAGTACTAGCGTAAGTATAAAAACCCGAGCAACTTTAAAATACATTAAAAAATTAATTGCCATAAGGAAAAACCAAACTGCAATGGACTGATTTACTAACAAGTCTTCAGTAACAAGCATCATACAGGTATTTTTAAAAGTCCACGTCTGAAATAATGCTTATGTAACAATTTTTTTATGAGTAAGGGCCTTTAAAAACACCTCTCGGCAGCACTTACTTCACATACCTTCTTCTGAAAGTGATTCAGCCTACCAGGCTAGTTACAGTTTTCTACAAAAGAAAAAGAGCATATATTGTGGAGTACTCCTACCATCTGTAGCAAAACATTTGCTATTTCACAGAGCAAGAGCAGCTTTGGGCACCTCAGTCTTAAGCTATGCATCAGAGTAACTCATTGCAAAGACATTTCAAAGGCAAAAAACAGTTAACTCAAGCTCAAATACCACCTCTGTATTCTAACTTCAACACTTCTACAGAACAACACCTACCTACAAGAAATCAGCCAGTGCTCAGTGACTAGGCAAAGGGAATGAAGCGATGTTATCCAAAGTTTTGAAATGCTCCTGAAATTCCTCATCTGTTATATCATCTTAAAGACCTTTGAACATTTAGCAAAAAAATATCAGCTTTTAGAGGTATAAATGTATATAGTTACAGTCTATTCAGAAGAGAAGAGAGCAACTGTTTGTTTCTCCCCTTCCTTTCTGTAACAATAGTCCATGGGCAGTCTTTATATTTGCAGGCTTCCTAGGAGAGCCAACACAGCCCAGATTTTTAGACCCAGACCTACTCCATTTTACAGAGATGCTCCTTCTCCATTCCTAAGAGGTAGGAAGGAGGAGGGAAATACCTCCCTTTCCTCAAAGGAAAGCAAAATCACTAATTCTGCTAACCTTCCACAGTATCTTCCCTCATCTGTACAGCTGAGGCACTTTGACACTCAGGACAACACAAGTCTGTACGTACATGCATACCTATACACATAAAACTTTATCCTCCCCGTCTTTAATTCCTGGTTAGTTGTAAACTATTCATGCAAACTTGCAATAACAAGACTTGCAAGAACAGTACTATAACATTTACCAAGGACTTCAAGTGATGACTGAATTTAAATACCTCATTACAGCAGTGATCTGTTCAGCCCGTGTGGGAGGCTGCCCTTTCATTTGAGAAACTACTGCATTTCTTTTCACAGCTTTATTTCTCACAAGAGAAGACTCCCATATTGCATGGTTATTTACTTGCTCTTCAAACAATACAGATGAATGAAAGAATTATGGTCAACTCATTTTCTTAACTATTTTTTCCTACTTATCCTACAAACTTCTGTTTGCAGTGACCATGCCAGAAGTTTTCAGCTATGCAATGTAACTGTAACTCCAACATGGGAAAAAAAGTCGGAAAAAAAAGACTTCTCCCCTTTCTACTGAAAACATCAGCTCTTCTGGAAGTGTCTGCAAGTCACTTTATATGAGTACCATGTCAGCAATCAACACTGGGTTGCATGAGGTCTCAATATTCTAGGGCTTTGTGGTCACACAAGCTCACACGCTTTCCAAGCATTCTACTTTAGGAAGAGATTTAATTGATGAATTAAGACATTCTTCATACTTGAAAAGATTAAGCTAACTCACAAAATACAGTGGGGTATAAAGTAATTATGGTGACTTTCATAAAATAAGCATTGCCCTCTATCTTATCTGCTACAGCTCCACCTACCCCACATCACTTCTGGAGAGCCTGTTTTGTGCTGCTGAGTATGGAGGAACAAAGTATCCATGTGCTCCCAGCATTTCAAGCAGAAGGCGATCTTTGCAGGCTGGGTCCCACAAGCATTTTATGCTGTTTCAGGTTACAGAAAATTACTGAGCAAAAGAAGATAGATTATGATTAAAAAAATAAAGGAAAGGGTGTACAAACTTAGGATAAATGTTACTTATAAGTAAGAGGATACAAATTACTTATAGATATAAGTAAAAGGATAGATATTACTTAAAATAAAGGTTCTCTCTTCCTAGTCTGCCGTATTTCCAGTTTAAAAAGGTTCTATTATTTTAGTGCTCCTGCTACATATGGTTCCATAAGCATAATAAATACTCCACAGTAAGTATTAAGCTTATCAGGATAGCATGATATTTTGAGCTCAGATCTAAGCATTCACTATAGCTTTCAGATCTTTTTCTGCTCTTCTGGTCTTTTAAACACATTCTATTTTGCTGAAAAAGCAGTACTTTTTATCTACTGTTTATTTATGTTTTCTGCTGATCTCACTGCATCTTTACACTACTCAGACAGTGCTGGCAATTCCTTTTAATTATGGGGCTCCACTGCTTGAAGAAGATGAGTATAAAAATTCTCCCAAAGTCAGTAAATCAACCAGCTCTCTCGAGCTGGAGAATGAGATGTTTCTGCATGTGCTCTGAATTCAGATTCTTCAGCCCAAACTCTGGGCACCATAATTTTACACATTTTTGACATAACCATCTACAGTATGCTCTTTGGTTAGCTTTCCTTTTTCCCCCTGCCTCTACCACAGAGTTAACTGAAGCTGGAATTAGTGTTAACTCTTACTAACATCCTATTCATTTTAATCTTCTTCTAGGGGCCTGATGATGACTATTCACCTTGTCTAATTTGCCAGAGGGTGCAATGCAAACCAGTGCGGCCCATTAGCTGCTAACTCATCAACTTCATATCAGTGACTGAGCAGTAATTCAATTTCACTCTGCATCTCATACATTATTATTTATGGTGGCCGTTCTCTCTTGAGTTAGGCTAACCAGCCAAAACCTAGTGTGAACAATTGAAGTTTTCAAGAAAGATACAACCTGACCTAAGACAAATTGAATGTGGCAAAATGACTGGGTCAGAACCTAAAATTAGGTACCCAGAGCTAAGTCAGTGTAAAGAAAATCTGTATATCCTATGTCCTCAAAATATTATTAAAATTAGTCTTTTTTCAAACTACAAACGCCATTTTGAGATTTTTTTTTTTTTTCCCTCTGAAGAGAAAAATCCTTTTACCACAAACTTATCAACTGAATAACGTGCACACATGTACGGTCATTCCATTTTAAAAGTCACAATTTAACGCTGCAGATGTCTGCTGCACGTTCATGTGTACACATGCACGTAAATATGTGTTCTCTGAAAGACTTCTGAAGCAGCCTTAAATCACAGATCTTCTGCTTTAAGGAGATAAGACATTTTTAGGGGTAAAAAATCAATTTTCCTAAACTTGAGAAAACAAAATTAATTTCTTCCATATGAAAAATGCTGCCAAAATCCTTTTTCCACACAAATCATTAGTATTTTTAGAAGTAATAAGCCGTGCCTAAAGGAACTGTATTTTTCACATTTCACTAACTCCTATTTAGAACAAACAAATGAGGAATACAGCACTCCACCAACACAACCAAGCAAAATTACTTTTGCATTTTTCAGTCAGCTCTGCCAAAGACCACAGGACAGACCATAAACAGCACACATCTTGTAACTGTTTCAGTCCCCCAGAGTTTTGCTGCACTGCGATTCCACAGACACTGAGCGTGTGTAAGGCTTCAACTTTGAACTCTATTGCAGATTATTAAATATTCCTTTTTCTTCTCTAAACTAGGAGGCACATTTCCACAGAACTTCAGCTTAATCTAGTGCGGACTTAACATATTTCAACAGTCAAGTAACTCTTGCATAACTATCAAAATCTCACTAAAATATATATAAGCATTAGTGCATTCTCTTTGCTTATCATACCTAAGAAGAAAGCAAGCACCCTTTTTTGGTGTAATGATTTTATGCTACTTTTTCAGCCAAGTATCCTACCTCTCAATGCTCATATATAACCTTCTAGACCATTTAAGCATTGCTCGGAACATGTAGTAGTAATAGCATCAAACCTTAAATTTACTTCAGATTTTTTGTTTCAGCCCTTCATGAAATGTCTTGAGTTTCCTTACCCCATGAACTGGAATACTCCTTTATGAAATATCCATTTTAAACACAAACTGAATTTGTAGTTGCAAAAACTAACCCATAAATATGTCAGGAAAGCCACCAGAAGCTGCTTTTCCAAGCAGATGGAACACTTTATCAAACAAATAAAAACCATAACAAATTAAATAACCCTTTCATTAACCTGGAATCTTTCCCCATAGCTTAGTATTCAGAACAAAATTTTTTTCTCTAAATATGCTCATACAATTCTTCCCTTCTTAGCTCATGAATTTGCCTAGAAATAGAACATCAGAATTTAGACTGCTTAACTAATGTGAGCAGAAGCCAACTATGACTCTTATTAAAGCACAGCAATTCTAAAAAAAGTAAACTTGTAAAAAAATTTTTAGGACAGTTTTCAGACTACATCTACCCTAGCAAACTAAACACCAGCCTGGTGTTCCTGAGCACTGGAATTAAACCCCACAATTCTAGGAAGTTTTTGATGAAGCCACCTCTAGCTTGCTTGCTGCCCATGCCAACTGCCTGTCTCCCAGACAATTCTCAGGCACAGTTCAGGGTGAGCATGGGTCATGCAGGATTCCCAGCAGAGTTTGCCTGCAGCCCTATCTGGAGAAAAAGAGAATTTCAAAGCATGGATGCAGGCTCTTCCATGGGCATGGGCATCAGTATCACAGAATGGTCCCAACTACGTTAATTTACTAGTATGGATGTAATCACAAGACAAGTAACTTTTACCTCAACTTTTTAATCCAGGTTTCAAAGTACTGCAATGACTGCCCTGAATGCCTTACCTCTAATCTTTGCAAACATCAGTCATGCTATCTGCTGCACTCCGGGAAAGGAAGTGCCTTCCCAAGACAAGTGGGGTACTATGAGGCCAGGCAATGAAAGGACATGGACCGTTATCAAATAGATCAGTTACTCTGAGGCAAATGTCAGATGTGCCTAGAAGCACATTGCTCGTTGAAAGAGTGAGTTAGTTACATCCTATTTCACCACTGAGCAAGAGCAGACACACAAGGCAGCTAATACAGATTAGCTCAAGCACTGTAATCTCTCATTTTATCTTAGTTTAGAGCAACTTCTTCATTTTACAACACGACACGGCAATTGTTACAGTTCTTTCAGACATAGACAGGAAATGCATAAACCCAGGGTGCTTGTGAGGCTGGGTATTTCCAAGCAATAATCATGCACCCCATGTCTCACTGAATTATGATGTGCAAAGCTGATTATTGCAAGCAAGTCACCATGAATCCCACTGCACAGAACTAGCCAACACCACCCTCTCCAAGAAAGATATGCAAGAGCCATTTCAGCTGCCTTGGTCAAGAAACAGCTGAAACATTGCTCTCCTGAACATCTAATTCAGCAGCATATTGCTCGTGCTGCTTAGCTGTTCACAGTTTACACCACATTGCTGCTGCACTAACTCCAGTTCTCACCTACCCTGGAAGTGAGTGGAGGATGCAGCAACTGGTCTCCTGGAGTAAGCCCTGATGTTCAGCTGAAGGAAAAGGTTACCAGACAGCTGGTATCTTGGCAAGATTAACTAGGTTATGCACTTTAATATCAGCTATGAAGACAGCTGTGCCTTCTTAACTTCCACATACCACAACAAACAGAGGAAGAAATAGTCAGTAAAAGAGACCAACATCTTGGGAACATTAAACATCTTTCTATTTCTGCAATACTGAATGTGGTCCTAAAGAGAAGGGAAGCTTTAGATGAAAATCCATCACTCAGACATGAACCACAGGGGAATTTCACAGTCCTCATGAAATGCTGTTGCTTGGAGATTCAGGTAGAAATTTGTTGCTGAAAAAGCAGCCACCAAAAATAGCTCAAGTGATATTTGACTTGGCATAAGGTCATGAAAGCAACATTCACAGACACGTGAGAGGAGATTCACAGATTCCACAACTGCTGGATCCCAAGCTGACCTCGCCGCAACAGACTTCTGACTGCTAAGAAAAGCTTTAGTATCATAAGACAAGGACAAGATGCAGAAAATCTGCATTGGGTGGCAAGATGAAATGCAATTAAAGAACAAAACAAACAAACAGAAGACCCACACATTGCTTTAAACCAACAGTCAAGGGCTGTCAGTAACAAACTCTCCATGAGTGTGCAAGGTCTCCCAAGAATCTCTCCCGTCCTTCAACTCTACAGCTCTTCCAGGCTACAAAAAATCTCATCTAGCAGATAATCCCCTCCTTTAAACTATCCTAGGCCTACACCCAGCAGTTCCTATCCAGAGTACGCAACCAGCTAACAACCACGTTAGCTGCTGCAGGAGTTGCTCCAGATATTCCAGGTCTGGTGGGAGCACTTCCCACGTTAGAGTGGGACATCAGATCATGACAGGCAAAGCAGCACACCAGTAGCCAAAGAGATAGAATGAGTGCATCTTCTACCCACCTGATCAACTACAGACTTTTCTCTCCTGGGCTACAGAACACTGAAAACCAACCTCTGTCCCACTATTTAAGGAACATGTAACAATATTGGAAGTAACCACTCTATGGAGAGGATACTAAAAAATACACTGTATATATAGGGCAGGGAGGGAATCAGTGACTTAATCTATGCAATTAAATTCAGGACCAAGGTGTTCTATCAGCCCATGATGAGAGGAAACCAGTGATGGCAGTACTGGAGACTGAGCAGTCTTGGAAGTTCTAAGGCCCCATGGTACATTCCAAACCACCTGAGGGATTCAAACTGCTGACTGAATATGGCTACTGCCCCCAGGCCTGTCCTGCTCAGAGGCTGTGGGGCTAGGCCAATGGTCAGGGTCTTTGCTAGCCTGGTTATCACACTGGACTCCCAGTCCCTCACAGAGCAGCCAGCAGTCACTGCCCCCCAACAAGTTCCTCCGAGTTTCCATCCTCTTATCCAGATAACAGATGAGAAGGTATTGCGGAGAAAGGAAATGATGTGTATCTTCCAAATCCTCACTGTTGTTTTCATAAAAACTGTTCAAGCTTCCTGCCACAGCCTAATTCTGATGGAATTTTTATAGTTTCCTATCACAGATCACTGCATGGATCCTCTGCTCTCAACAGCAGAGGACATTATCGGTGCTTTTGATGAAGACATCTACATCCTCAAATGGCAGTGTCACAACCTCTCTTAGTATTCTTGATGTTGACAGCTCCACATTTTATATGCGTTGCCTATGTTGAATACGTTAGTGGAATTTCTTTGGCCAGAAGTACCAGTGTTACCATGCAGTGGAATTCAGCTCAGTGTTTCGTCCTGTTCTCCAGATTTTCTATGAATATTAACATCAGCAAACGAAAAGCAAGGCAAAGACCAGAACCTACACTCTTCCTCTTTTGCACACCAATCTACAACTTGCCTTCCTTTCAGCCTCCTTACTCCCACAGGTTCACACAGTAACTCAGCTTTACAAGAAGAACATTCTATTCCTAACCAAACAACCGAAAACCTGTGGCACTCTGGGTTGCAGATAATCAAAACTCTTCAAGCTCAGAGAGGGCTAAAATAATGTCTAATTCTCAGACAAGTACTCAAATCACTGTTATTCTTATGCAAATTCAAACAGAAGCAGCATTCAGTTTTGGATTAGGTTTCCTGGCTAGTAACCGAAAGAAAACATGAAGGCAGTTTGCTGTCTGACCCTTGGCATGCAATGAATCCCAGGCAGAAGATGACAGCAATTCAGTATTTCTGAGAAGACACAGACATCCAAGGACTCTTTAAGCCAAACACTGACACTCCTCATAAATTCAGATGCCTAAAGAAGTTGGCAGTGGTTAAAAGCAACTAACCTGGACTGCTGTATGGCACATCTCAATTTAGGCAAGATTTAGGACTGCATTTTGCTCTTTCTCCTCTATGTGGCCTTGTTAACATACACCCTTTCTGCTAAACATCACTGAATTTGCATTAAGGCTTTAGCACCTCTCAGCCTTCATTTCTTGGCTGCACTGGACAAAGGACTTTTCTGCACACTGGGTGGTCTGAATGGTGGATACCAAATTAGCATAACAACACATTGCAGAGCCTTTCTTCTAAGGATCAAAATATTTTCCAAGCATTACCTCATTATTTTTCCAACTGGTTATAGGTATGCATGAAGCATGAGGTCTCCTAGCCCCTAAGACAGCTCTCTTCCCAGATCCTTAGTGTCTTGCTAAAGTTACTTCTTAGTGCCTTTTAAGTTTAGCAACAAACTTGGTTTACAGCTCTTCCTTCTCCATCACTGGCTGAAGTAATTAAGCCCTCCTAATAACAATAAAAGCCATTACCTTCAAGCACATGTTTCATCTTCTTGTCAAGTCCTCATGCAAAGGCAATGCCTTTACCTCAGTTCTTCACCTTCTGTAAGATTTTTGATGCTGCTCATTTTCTGAACATCTTTCTGAGATCCTCACCTCCTGAATGAAGTCTTTTATTGGTGTCATATTTTAATCTACTCAGAAATGGGCTTGGAGGACCAAACAAACAACAAAAGGGCATCAACTCCACACTAAGCAGTATTTAGTCCATCACATTTTAAGAACAACTGGAGAGTTTCTACAGGCATTTCATAACTATTCCTACAGCAACAAAGAGCAACAAAAGCTACTTATTGCAGCCAGGATTCGTTGAGCAGACATGACAGCTGTCAATTACTATGCCCAACCACAATAAAATCACTTTTCAGCCCTAAACCCTGAACTTTTCCATACTCCTTTCTGATTAAAAGTTCAAAAGTGTGCAAAGAAGGGAGAGGCTCGGTTCCTTTCCCTCAAGTAAACAGACATCCATAATTGAGAAAGGGCACTGCAGATACCCGTCAGAAAGCTTCAATCTAGCTTTATCGAAGCTGAATAAGTAAATTAATTTTATGTCCACAGAAACTGCATCATTAACACTATCTTAACACATCATTACAATGCCTAATTTTCACACAGGAGTTTTTCAATTACACAGTAATTACTAGAATGGCTGACACCACACAGGACAGGATACAACACAACCGGACAAGATGGCACAGGAAGCCAAGATGGTGTAAACCACACTGCCGAAAAAATGAAAAGTTGCCATGCACGTATAGTGAGGCCAGGAGAGAGGACAAAATTACAAAGAAAGAAAATACTTAGCAATAGAAAGGCAATTTAAACAAGAGAAACTATGTGAAGCAAAAGATGGACCTGCAAGGAACCGCCATGGTGCAGCAGAGGCCAGCAGCTTTCTGGGGTTGGCAGGGCCCCCCCATGGACAGTCCAACCAAGGCAGGGCCTGGCAGGCAGGGCCCACCCCACTGCCCCTGCCAGGAGCAGGGCAGGCAAGGACACTGGGGTAGCCCCAGCCCCAGGCATTGGGCACAGCTCTGGCTGAGGTGTCCAGGCTCAGGGGTCTGGGTGAGCTGTACAGGCTGAGGCTGGGCTAGGACATGGGCTCATGCATGGGCCAGCTCAGCAGGGCCCATGGCTCGCCAGGACAGGGCTGTGGGAGCTGCAGGCCAGCCCTGCTGTAGCATCACTCGGACAGGGGCTGACAGTCAAAGGGCTGGTGTGGGGTCCTGGGCCATGAGCAGGTGAGGGACCAGGCAGGGACAGTGAGGACCATTATTGCCCTCAGGGCAAGGGCAAAACCAACACAAACAGCAACTATGATACCAATTAAATCATAGAAATAGCTTTAACCTGACATCAAAAGTGAAAATGGGCCAACGGGCGAGATAAAAAGCTCTGGTTGTCATACTAAAAATATCAGAAGTAACTGACACACAAAAATTCCTGTTTACAAACTTCACAGGAAGAAGTGGTTAGATCATAAAGGATGCCACTCTTCATAAAGCAGTAAACAGTATCCATCAGGAAATGTTCAGCACAGAGAAGACAAACCAAGAAATACAAATATGTAGTTTCCAAAGTCAATAAAAATGCCATTACTGCCTTCCAAATCAGGGAAAGAAAAAAAATTACTGCTAATTTTAAAAGGTTAAATCTTGAAATCTTCATTCGGTATTTATGCTGATTAATTGCCTCAAGATATAATTTAACAGATACTTATCTGCAGGATCACAGAATGCACTGTCAATATGCTGGACAGGATTGGGGATCACTTGTTATTAACACTGAGTAAGGCACTCCTGATGCCGTCTTGTTCAAGTTTTAGAAGTATTTTGGAAGATGAGTATGAAGCCACCAAACAGCTGAAAACCTTACTGAAGTTAAGATTTCAAATGTCATGATGCTAGATTTCAAAATTACTTCTATTTAAAATAACCAAGATTTGTAATCATAAAATAAAGTTTAACAGGTAAGTCACACAGAAGCAGGAGAAACTAAAACTAACGCAATACTACTTAAACACATGGCAGTATATGTTAAGATTAACAGTACACACTCCCTCCTATTCATGTTTTATTATTTACTTCAGTACCAGAAGGCTAATATTCTAAATGCCTAATGCCAAGAAATGAACAGACACATGCTACAGAAGCTTGCTATGCCAGAAATGTTTTCCTTGGTGAGATAGAAGCCCTACCCAAGTAATGGTTGGAAAAATCAGGATAACAAATAATATAAGAGACACAGCACCTATCAAAGGGAATGTTGTTACAAATCAGACAATAACGCACATGTTCATGGATGGTTAGAATCAGGGAAGCAGCAAGACTGGGGGGGTTGGAACTTGATGATCTTAAGGTCCTTTCCAACCCTAACTATTCTATGATTCTATGATTGCAAGAGCTAAGTGTCTGAATAAACTCTTTATTGAGGAAGAACCTAGCTTTTAAGACAACAAACTGTTGTTCTTTCCCCAAAGCCTCATTTCACAGAGAAATTACCAGGTTCCATCACAAGAAAGAGTCTCAAAGAAGAAATTATCTACCCGCACAGGAAACCTAAATACACCAACCTACAAGCAGACTGCATAGCCAACTACCATCACCTTAGTACAAATTCAGAAAGACCTTGAGGTATCAGGGAAGAAAGCTCCTTACAAAAACTTACACTAAAACACATAGATATTCTCCAGATTATTTGCAAGAAATAAATTAAGAAACTTGAGAAGTTACTGATGCAGTTCTGATTAGTTCCACTGGAAAGCGCAATCTGAAACAAAACAAAAATCCTAAAAACTGGGAAAGATAATAAGAATAAAATGACAAATCAAATTCCTCCACAACTGTCTGAACTCAGTAGAGTTAAAAAAAAAAAGGGGGGGGATGTGGAGGTATGGGGGTGTGTATCTATATAAAATGCATGTATGTACCTATACATGTGTATATATATAGGTAAATAGAGGGAAAATTGACATGCATTTCCAAAACCTGACCAAACCCACCTAGGATATAGCATGTAACTCTTTTGTATCCTGAAAAACGTCTTGCAGAATAACTACATCTTGAATTTTGGGTGCCTTCCAGTACAAGGAGAAGAATAGTGTGGGTTTACAGAAATCACCAATGCATTCTGCGTTTATTAAAGATTTGGAGAAGGCAGTTAAAAAAAAAAAGTGATCTTGTGTGATCATACAGGTGCTTTCAGATAAGGAGAACTCCAAAATTTTAAGACATAAAACCCAACCTATTAAAACTGGAGAGATTATTAGACAATTAAATACAATTAAAAAAATATTGGGAATGAAAAGCAGAAGCTGAGCATCTCTGAACTACCAAGACCATCAGTGGAAAACTGCCTTCTAACAGCACAAAGATCAATAAATCTTAGATAGCTGTTTTTCTAGAATTATCTAAAAGAAAAAAAAAAGAATATGCAAAGGATTTCTTAAATACATATCAGACCTATAACATAAAACAGTAATGCAACAAAGGTACCACATGCAAACACAGTATTGTCTCACAAAGTAGTAGGAGCACTGAAGTGCATGTACAGTCATTAAATGCTTTAGTACTACTGAGAGAACTTTGACACATAAAGAGATTGCAGGAGCTGAGATCATGAAATACAGAACTAAGAGCAATTTAAGTGAAATTAGAAAAAAAAATTTAAAAAGACAAAAAATGTTAGAACTCCCTTTCATTCATTTGCTACATCGACAAAATCAAATTGCAAGTAGAAGCCATTATCTCACATAGCATCTAAGCCATTTGTCACCATTAACAGCTAGTCATTGAGATAAATACAGTGATGGCCTCTTTATTTACTCAAAAGGGGAAAAAGGCAAATAAATCAACTTAAAATTATTTATCAGCTGAGTCATTAGTTAAGTCAATACATGGAAAACAAATCTTGGGGGCTTATGCTGCAAAAATACAGAAGACATCTTAGTGCACTGCAGAATTAACTAACTTGGTTGCACCCAGAAGGGAGGGAGCATTTGGCAGCAGAAGTCCAAGCACAGGACCATACTGACTCTCATCCTGAGCATCAATGCTTGCAGGCCCAGGTGAGAGTCGAGTGCTGAAACCAAGCGAAAAAAAGGGCAATCATTTCAAAAGAAGTGACCATGTCAGTGTCTATCCCCTGGGGATTCTTCTTTCCCTCAGTACTTTCACTGAGAGGGATTATATGGTACACTTCAAAAACTCTCACACAGTAGGACACCAGCATATGACCTGAGACTCAAGTCCCAGCCGGGATTTATTCCCTAGTCTACAAACTCGGGTTCACAGCAGGTACCAGAACAAGGGCACGCAGACTGAGAAATCTCATTGCATACAAGTACATTTTTTTACATTTGATTATGGTAAGGAAAAGCTCAAAGGTTTCTCTACAGCTTCAATCACAGTCCAGGAAGTGAAACCCATGCTGCTTTCTAGGAACAGACCTAGGGCTCCATGGGTGCTCTCTGCTCCAGCAGCAGGCAGGCAGAAGTCTGAAACTGAGATCTCCTCCTCCTTTTCCACCTAGAGTGGGAAGAGCCCAGTCTGAGATGTACAATTCACTTCTCTGCAGACTTGGCACAGGGTGTGCGCAAGTGTGTGCCACAAGAACCCCTCAAAGCAAGCCAATCTTCCACCTGCACTTTGTAGATGGCAGGCCCACAAGGAATCCCATCTACAGCTAAAATTTAACTTGAAAATGATAGGGGAAGGCAGAATGGGGAGCCAAGGATAGAGTGACAGGAGTTACAATGGATCTTCTAGAAGCTTTTTTAAAACAAAAAAAGCTTCCCCGCCCATGAGGTATTTCTTACTAGGAAAACAAAAGAGGGAATGCAACCTCCCACGACTAAGTGTGCCCAAAAGGTAAATGACAGAAAATCAGAGGTGGGGAGACTCAAAGTGTATTGGTTGGGGAAATACAAAGAAAAAGTAAAAATCCAACAACCAGCACAACTTGTACAAAGACTCATCAACATTTCAGTCACACCTCTAAATCTCCAACAGACCATTCACAGCTTTGGTCACAGAAATGACTACAAAAATCTAGGCACCAAATTCAAAATACATTTTATGCTTAGAATAAAGATGATCCTTCAATTTCTTAAATTATTTAATCAAATCCTTACATTTGGCATTAAATTGCAAATTATGGAGGAGACACACATGCTCTCCAAGCGTAAACTTGATTCTTTAAATTCTCTTGAGTATTATGTGGTTCCCAAAGCCAAAAACTGCTTCACTATGACTACTAAAATATCAAGGCATAAACATGTTTTGTTTTTAGGGAGCTAATATCATCTTTATAAATTAGACTATAATTTAGATTATAACTGTTTGGTGCTTACAAACTACAAATAAGCTGCTCAGTGCTGCTGTAAACCCACTATATCAGTATGCTGGATGGCCGGATTCAGTGTAACACAAGATCTGAAGAAAATATATATCCATGAGAAAGCAATAATAAATGTACAATTTAAGTAGAAACACAATGCTTACATGAATCACCTTGATTTCATACAATACAATTCACAACAGCGACAAGCAGAAAATCAGAGCTTATGCTTACATTCTCAGAGGTAGGCTAGATCTGGCCTCATAAGGAGCGTATGGACTTGATTAACATGAGCTCCATTTTAAAAAATTGAAACACAACAATGCAAAAGTATCCTGTTGAGCACAGTCAAATTGTAAGGTAATTTCATCAAGGGACCTAATCAACTTTGGCTTTCTTCCTGTAGCTCCTCTGTGTCTGTTCTTGAGATATTTTCTCAAGATTTCCTGAGCCAAATATTGCTTTAGCTTTAGTGTGAACTGGACATCAGAAAAACTTCTGCAAAGAAGAAAACCAAAAGCCTTCCCAGAATGGTAACAAATGTTTCTCAGCAATTGTTTTGTTAAAAATTGAACAAAGAGGGTAGAAGCCATAAGCCTAAGAAAAACATTTCCTTTACAAGACAAGAAAATGTCAGTATGTTTGAGAGATGTCCTTTTCAAATTCTGATATCAACTTCCTAAAATCGTGATGAATTTTCCCCCGGTAAGATTCCATATACAGAATCTTTCAAAAAAACAAGTTTTATATGCAGAACTGATCTGTAATACATGGTATTATAATATGGTTTCCAGGATCAGGCTATGATCTAGACAATGTACAGTCACTGTGAGACAATTTCCAAGGCACAAACAGCAGTGAAATACCTAATTTCTGTTGAAGGTCATCAGGGCTAGCAATCAAACTGCTGTTTCTGCAAATATCTTACTGTAAACCAGGACTATCTTAGCAATGTTAACTTATTCCCAGAAATTACGTATGACTACAGAGCAGCGGCTTCTCCAGACAAATGCTGGAGTCATTTCCCAAATTCTACGATGTAACGTAAATCCTTTATCTCTAGATTAAAAATTTATCTAAAGGCAAAGTAATTTCAGGCATTAAATATTTATAAATGTCAATAACTAAGTTCCTGACTCCTACCAAAATTAACAGAAAAACCACAGCATCTCTTGAAAAAGCTCTTTTGCTAGCATTGCTCAGGATGCTTTATTACCATTATTAGTGTAGGTCGTCTGTCAGAATGACCACACAGGCTTTCTAATGCTGCTTCTGCCCTGCTGAAGAGACCTTGTCACATGAGGAACACCCAGACTGTAACCTGACCAGGCAGAAGAAAAGACTGCAAGCAGGACGACAGGATAGCCATTTCAGTAGCCAGCACAAGACTTCGTGCGCTTCTCTGTTCACCTATACCCTCATCTGCTTGAAACACACCTCTGAAAGATGCACAAAGTGTCAGACTTTTACCCATGTTATGAATTAAAACATATGCACATCTCTAATGCCAGTATACAAGAGCTCTACTAATTTTAGACCCAAGTGGTGCAAAGTGTCATAGCTGTCAGATAGCTGGATACCTGAATCTGAGGCCAAACTAATTTTGTTTCACAGCACAGTTAGGCTACGAACCCCACTTCATTGCTGATCTGTAGTTATATGCATTGCTGAACACGTTAAGTACCGTAATTTCATGTATTACCTACGAACCTAAACAATGAAAATATATTTAAGAGAAAACCAAGTTCAAAAGTGCCATGTGGCTATAATCAAGAGCAGATTTTGGCCTATGCTACTGAAAAGCCCATCACAGGCCTAATCCTCCTTGTCCTACAGAAATAGTTACACTAATTGTGTAATTGCAATGTGCAGAATTTAACCCTGGATGGTTTTGCCTAGAATCTTCATCTTTTCACAGATTCATCTGCTTTAAAATGTACAAATCCCAAAAAGCTGATAGGTTAAACTCCATACCAAAATTAAGTATTCACCAAGTGTAATAAAATTAAGTCCAGAAACACACTAACTTGCTTTTAATGCAGCTAAGACCAAATCAGAATACCCTAAAGGAGGACTGATTTCAGCACGACTATGCCTCATTAAAGGCTGAGCTACTACTCAGGCTCCAGTCTTGGGAAGAGGCTTGTGTGGGTGAATTTCTGGAGCCAGTGTATTCCCACAAAAGCACCGGAGTCTGCCTACACAGATCAACTTGTAAGATCTGGCTATTAACATGCCCTTCAGGATTTGACCCACAGACTGAAGTGTCTTTGTAAGCATTGTTTCACCTGTTTGAAAGCTGGGCTGACTGAAAGCATTCAGTGCACGAATATTTGCACCCACTACAGAAAATCAAGGCTTTGTTAAATTGAACTGCTTTAATGATGCTTTATGGGAAACATTTCAGGCATGCAGCAATAAGCTGCATTCATATTTGACATTTACAGAACTTTATTCTTTTAAGCCTGAACTGATAAATACTTGCACTTAACTTCAAGCATGTGAATAGGCCTATTTTTATTTTACAGAATGCTTAATTCCAAATACATGCTGAAGCTCCCAGATCAGGCATGTTTTGAGCAGCACGGAGGAAAAAAAACAAATAAATTCAATAAAAAGAATTTATAATCTGGTTTCAAGTAAAATATCCCTAGAGATCAGCAAACCAGATGACAGCAAACAACTAGAAACACCTCAACTGAAAATATAAACTAGAGCCAAAACAAGCCTTTTAAACACATTGATGACTGAACTTTGTTCCTCCCACCTCCCATACTTCATAACCTCACAAGTTTTGGATATAAAAAAGGAATTAGGAAATATTCCTTTGAGCTCTGTTTAAAAGATTGCTGACTCAATGGGAAATGGGAAGTACCAAAAAAGCAGTGAAACAGACCTTTGATGTCTGCCCTAATTCATACACCAAAGATACTGGAATCAATGGCCAAATTCTGCCCACCTTAGTCATTCAAACAGGTACCTTTTAAAACCATGGAGACAGAACTGCAGTTTATGCATACCATCAAACTCAGCTTCAAAAACTGCTGCCCAGACCCTGCTGAACTGGCTAACATTCAGGTTCTCATTATTTTATTCCAACAAAATTAAGACCTCTTCAACGTAGCTCAAGTGAAGTGCTCATACAAGTCAAATCAGCATGATCGGGAACATTGAAACAGAGTAAAACTGCAGATTTTACATTTTTACATGGCATAAGGAGTCCACTAATTTTGTCTGACTTCATGCAGCACAAATGCCATTACTTTTCCATCCCTAATTGAAGGTACTTTTTGTTGGGTAAAATCCTCTGTTCCCAGGAGGCTAACCCACTGTAGGAAATGTGCTAGGAACGGGGGAAATGACAGCATCATCATGCCGCAGACTTGCACTGTGGCAAAGAAAGGATTAGAGGGCGTGCAGCTGGATAATCCGCAGGTACCCTCCACCAGTCAGAGAAAAAAACACAAAACTGTCCAACAAGAACAAGCAAGTGACCAATTCTAAGGCTAGAAACCACCAACAACTGAAAAGATGTTGTAAGTTCAGGCCCCTCAGTTCAGAGCATAAACAAGAAAATTGAGAAATTCACAAATTCCAGAGCCAGAAGTGTCTGCCATGCCCCTTCCTGCCTTTGCTCCATGAAGGCATCTCTGAAGAAGAGTATCCCTGGACTGTTTGATACCAAACACATTCAGGAGCCTCCAAATTCCTAAAATGCAGCAGCAGCCTCATTTTCAGATGTTCAAAAACCTTTCTGAGCAAATGGCTCCTTCCTGAAGTCAGCTCTATAGAGCTGGATGACAGGCATCTATTTTTTATCTTAATTCCAAAACTGCACCCAAACAATGTCAGAACAGCTTCTCTTGATACTACCCTCAATCAGTCACTAAAACAAATTGCAGTACCTCTGAGCACTAACAAATACATCAGATGACCTGCTAGCTCTTGCCCATCTGCAGCATCTTTGTTCTCAGAATACAGAAACAGAACTGTTTGCCATGCTCCAGCTGAACGTGTAGCACTACAGGTGGTTTTTAAAGCAAGAGAAATGCCAGTAGTGAAACAGAATGCACCAAAGTTTAAATAACCCAATCCGAGTTTCATTATCCCCAATCCCAGACCTGCCCCTCCTTCTCACATAGACACAGGTTATAATCATGCACCAATCCAAAGAAAGCATTTATGTGATACCTTTCCTATAATTGACAGCAATTTAGTCAAGTCCCCGAAATGCAAGGCTGTATTCTTTGTGGACAGTCATCTCAAACTGAATTTCCTACAGAGCCAAAATCAACATCACTAAAGGGCCTTGCATGGCCCAGCTAACCCTATGCATTTTAAACTTTTATAGACTGCATTATTGTAAGCATGCTCTTGAATAACTGTGATTTATCCAATATTTAGCTCTGAGAATTAGCTCTTTTACAGACACAGCCATCCTGCAGCTATTAGCAGACATGCCCATTGCAATAATGATGTCAAAGGGAGACAGCTTTATTACGTAATTGTTCAAAATCTTTCAGGAAAAGAAGGTTGTTGCAATTAATATTTAAATAAAGATTTATTACCTGAACTGAAAATACAAACGGGTTTTACCTGAAATGAACTATACAATTTCAGAGGGCTCATATATGCAACTCTTGAATCTTGGTGCATTACTTCAAACTTACACCTCAGTAAACATTACGAATGCACTGTAGCTAATGCTTAAAACTGTTAGCTTCAAATATTTAATACTCAAATCATGTCTGTATGGAACAATGCACACCTATGCCATCTGATGGAGGTGGAATTTAATATTTGAAAAATTACATGTATATCAAATACCACTGGACATTTTCTTACTTATCAAGAAGACTGACGCTAACAATAACTTTATTCATAATTGTCCCTGGGCAACAGTGAGATAAGTAACAAAGCAGCAAGGCTAATGGTTATAGTTCTTTTTAACCTCCTAGAGAAATCAAGTAGAATTTTTGAACTGTCACCCTTATTAACAAATACTTGCACAGTTTCTGATCTTCCTATTCAGTCACAAACAAGATGTGAAACACATCAAACATTTCAGATAAAATACAGTAGACATTTTACCACTACTATCACAATAAAGGCTTTGCCTTTGAATTCTTTGAGGTGCTATGAACAAAGAACCATTTTTTTCCCCTGTGAATAAGTAGCTTGATTCAACATGATTTCCCAATCATCTGAGATAACGTGACTTTTTTTCCTCCACCAAACTGCTTTGGAAGTCCTGCCAACAAATTACTATATGAATCAAGAAAAAACACCATGACAGCCAGCAACTGAGCTGACCAGGAATCAGAAAACACCACTCTCCTCCCATAGCAAACAGTTCTTTTGTGCCATCTCAGATTTAGCAAACTGTTGCCTAATTATTTACTGTCACAGTCACAGACATAGTCAGCAGACAGAATTTGGAGACATACAAATACCCTGGTTTCAGCTGTTAAAGCAACAAGGGACTTGGAATTGCACAGTCTTCAAGATCTACAGCCTACTTTGGCTGCAGAAATGAGTGAGAAATTCTCCTTTTTCTACATTTTAAAAGGGCTGATTTTTTCTCTTCCTAAATCAATCTGCCAAGACGTCTTACTGGTGTGGTATCATACGATCCCCAGCCTTTCAAGACAGGCAGTGAATTCTGTACAGCTGACTCTGCTAGTTACAGTACTTAACAGCTGGGGTATAGATAATTTGGCACCCTGATAATCCCCTAAGTGAATACAAGAGCATTCTACAAATTGTAAAAAGGGGGAGGGGGAATATTAAATTAAAATTATGGACTGGAACTTATCTTAAAAATGTATAAAATCAACATGGTTTGCATTTGATTTAAAGCACTGTTTACAAAACAGGCAAATCCGGAGAAATGGCACTCCCTCTTCAAAGCCTATATTGTAGCAATTCTTTTCTGATTAGATCAGCTCCCATAGCAAGTCATCAGAACAACAATTGCTGTAGTGAAGTCATACTACTGGGACTTGGATGGGAAATCATGACCAGGTTGGAAACACATTTTTTAAAATGTGTTTTCCAGGTTTCCAATATATCTTAATTAAAACAACTCCAAATCTTTACCTTCGCTCCCCATATCTGAACACAGTATACACTGAGCAGCAAAACAAGCCATGCTAAATAACACTAAGATCTAAGACAACAGAAACTGGATCCTTCCAAATCATTTCAGGATTTGACTGCCACTGAAAATAGCACGTGAATGGACCAATGTTACCCCCACAATATCATACACTCATATTTCCAGAATGTGCCTTATTTCTAATAGAGATGTGAATTGGGTTTAGGATCTTATTTTCATTAAACTTGCTTTGCCCCTCAATATTTAACTCCGATCTTTCAGTCCTTCTAATAAAACTCTCACTGAAATAGGGGAAATTAGGCCTAATCTCTTTCCCAGGTTTTTAAGCAAGTAGACAGACTGGTATGAGAGTGAACCTCATTAAACTCAACTCCAGCAGCAAACCAAAGGTAATCTAAAGCAGAATAGCAGTGGTGCAGATTAGAACCAGAACAGAAAAACAAGTTCTCTCAGTGTTTTATTTACAAAGTAAACAGTCTACTTGCTTTAAAATTCTGCAAACATCAGTTCAGCTACATATAAATTGATGACTTAACAGGACAGAATGGAATAAAGATATGCATCTGAAATGGATCTATTACAAATCATAATTATTTCTCAACTGAAATGAACTAATGCATTTCAGTCCAAAAATAGTGCACATGCTCCATAGCTGCATTGACACAATGGGCAGCAGACACAAAGGAGTCATTAGTCAACACTATTAATGACACATGAAATCGCAAGTGACACAGGTATAAAGTAGACTCGGACCTAAGAAGTTCTCATGTCAAAATAACCATCTGTAGAAGGTTTAATTTTCAAAATAGTACCGCTAACAACCTGGATTAAATACAATCAGCTATTGGTACCTTCCAATCAAGCTGTCTTCAACTATGCCACTCCCATTCCCATCAGGGGAAACCATTTAACCAAAATCTTTAGAACTGACTGGAAACAAACAGCTGAAAAATTCCAGATATAAGAAACTAACCTCTTTCCCAAACACTACAAAAGGACTCAGCACTGCAAATGTCAGCATATGCTGTGACATGCTGTAAAAACTATTTCTGGGATGAAGATTCCATCGGAATAGTTAACTCCATCCCTTTCGCACTTGAATTAAAATCAGACCCACAACACTTCTGATGAGCATTTTCAGATTTAATATTAGCAAATGTACTGAGAACAGTAACGAATCAGATCTCCCGAACCATCTCATGGTACATTTCTAGCCGTGTCATTTACATTTCCAGCAAGATAAATTTAGCTGTATGCATCTCTGCCGTGAAAAATGCCGTTTTCCTCATTTTCTGATGAAAAAGCTCAGGTGTCACAGGAATTGTGCTCATGCTCTGCCCGCCCACAAAGCAAAACCAAAATAAAAAGGTCAAAATAAGCGGAGGCTTTGAACGTAAATGCACACCGAGACTTATATCACCCTGTCCGCATTTCACTGAGGAAAAAAAGACTTCTAAGCACAGGGCTGCCTGTCTCGCCCTCCGGAGCTGCAGGGACGGTGTTTTCCTTTATAGCAGAAGCCACCGCCCGCCCGCCGCCCGTTCCCCCCAGACGGGACCTGGGGCCATCCCCGTCCCCTCACGGCGGAGACACCGCACCTGCCTCCTCCGAGCCGCAGCCTGCGGGGCGACCGTCAGGCTGGCCGGATGCGGCGGCCCCGCCGCGGGGAGGGCTGCCCTACCTTTGTATCTCTCCAAGACATCTTCGTAGGCTTGCAGGTACTCCTGCTCCTCGGCGTAGAAGTACGCACCGGGTGAGAGATAGCCAGCCATGGCCGGGGGCTCACCCTACCCGCTGCCCAACGCGGCTCCGAGCTGCCCGGAGCTTGGGGGACGGCACAAGAGGAGGCTCAGGGCGAGCGGGAGGCGGGCGGGGGAGGGCGCTGCCAGCCCGGCCGAGGAAACGCCCCCGCCGGACGCTCGGGTTTCGGTAGCCGCCCCTCGGAGCGCGCAGGGGGGCGGCCCCATCCCGGCGGCGGCCACCGCCTCCCTGCCGCAGCGGACCTGCCTCGGCTCCATCACCCATGCACCGCCTCTGGGGCCTGCGAGCTCTGCCTCCGCGGCGCCGCCCAGCCCCGTGTTTCTGCCCCGGCCTCCCCCGGGATGAGAAGGGTGGCGGCCGCCGGGGAGGGGACGTGACTGCCGCGGCACTGACGGGGTCAACAGCGGGCACCGGAGCCCTACGGCACGGAGAAGTCGTGGGCAGGGACCCTGTGGACAGCCCCAGCACTGCCCAGTGCGGGAGCGGCCGCTATCCCGGCGGCGGGGCTGGGTGCGACCGGGGCATCTCGGGTGCGGGTCTCGGCCCTGCCGCAGGTGTCACTGCTCCACACCAGCCCCGGCTGCATCCTCCATCGCGCCTGCGCCCCACCTCCGCCTCCCGGCCCTGACCCCGCCGCCGGGTCCGCCCAGAGCGGTCTCTCCTGCCCTGCCCTGGCCCCGGTCCCCCGCCCCGCGCTCTGCCTCCGGAGGGCGGCGGCGAGCTCCGCGGTGCCCGGGCTGGGCTGAGCCGACTCTGCATCCTCCCTCCTGTGATTGCGTTCTGCGGCTGGCGAAAATTCGGCTGCGCAGAACACCCTCTGCCACTGCGTCCCCCACTGCCCCCAGTAGCGCCCTTACGATGCGCTACGCTGGGAATCAGAGTCCCGTAAGGGGACCCACGGAGACACACACAAAAGAGGGGAAAAAGGAGGAGTAGCGGTGGCCGGGAGCACGGAGGACCGCCGCGTCTTCCTGAGATTCATTAACAGGCGGTTTCCAGCTCTCGCCGGGGAGAAGCAAACCTCCGCCCTGGTTTCGACATCATTTGTAGCTGTGCCGCGGTCCCGGCACGCCGGGCGGCTCCGTCCCGGTCCCCGTGCTCCCCTCCCCACCCTAGCGCAGCCACGGCTCCGTACGGACAAAGACCAGCGCCTGGCCCCTCGGGGCAGGAACGACCGCTCTCCGCACTGCTGGCGGTCCGGCCAGGGGGCCACCCGGGGCCCCGGGGAGCTCCCTCGGTTCTCCCAGCCGAAGTGCGGGCAGCGGACGAGACGGCCAAGGCCGCGGCTGCATCCCCGCGCCGCCGATGCGTTTTCGCCCGAAAGTTGAACTGGCGCACCTGCACTCTCACACACGCACCAGTTCCCCCCTCCGGAAAACGTGGCCCAGGGAAGAGCTTAGTCACCTCTCGGAGGGGCCGCGCTCACCCGGCCGAGGAACTGGTGGTCCCTCTGTTCTCCCGCCACCCCACCAGCCCCGGCCGCGCCTTACCGGCGATGCGCAGCACGGCCCGCTCGGCGGGGTCCAGCACAGAGCCGCCCTGGATCTTCCGCTTGGACCGCTCATGTTTGGGCAGGTTCCAGGGCAGCGTGTCTCCCGGCGCCGGCGACACCGTCCCCGACCTTTGGCTGTAGTCTTCCTCGTCGGAGAAATCGGCGGAGGACGACATGGAGCATCGGTAGGAAGCGTTGCCGGAGCTCTGCAAGGGGAGACAGACAGACAGACAGACGTGGTGCGTGGGGAACGGCTCGGGACAAGGGGCCTCCGGTTAGCACCGGCGAGTACCCGCCCTGCGTGGCGTGGAAGAGCATCTCACGGGAAAAGGAGGGCAGGGGAGAGGGATGCCGCTCACCATCGCCGGGAATTTGGGGGGGGGGGGGAGAAGAAGGGGTGCGTGTGCGGAGCGCTGAGGCGATCCTCCAAAGAACAGCCGGTCTTTAGTGGGAATGCATTTGGAGGGATGTGCGGGCACAGCCGTGGCCCGCGGCTGGGCCACCAGCTCGCGAATGAGCCTCCCGGTGCGCCTCAACAATAAACCCAGTAGCGGCAGCAGCAGCCCTGGAAAAAAAAACAACCTTCCGGGCTGCAAATCCATAGCGTTTGGCTCCCCCGCCAGGACACGGGGAAGATCGGCCGTCACCGAGCTGCTGCTGAAGGGGTTCGTGTAAACCCGGCTCTGGGAAAGACCCAGGCCCGCGAGACCCCGCGCCGGGCGGCGGCAGCTGTACTACCGCCCGGGCAGCCCCGACCGACCCCCCCCCCCCCCCCCCCCCCCCCCCCCCCCC
>JANRGW010010762.1:0-18472 GCA_024733675.1 Psilopsiagon aymara
TGGTCAGGGTAAACATTACTGAGCAGCAACTGAAAACATCGGTGTTATCAGTGCTGTTCCCAGGCCGAAAGTCAAAAACACAGCACTGCACCAGATACTAAGAAGGAGAAAAAATGACTGCTACTGCTGAACCCAGGACAGCTACTAGAGTACATTGTTACAGTTTTAATAATATGGCCAAATAGAAGGCAGAGATTTCATGTGCCAATTAATTGATATGTGTGTCTTGTCTTGTTGCAGCAAGTTCTATATTACAAATGTGGTTTCTGATCTTTTCAACTTTTCTAGTAGAAGCTTGTCTTGGACTCTTGTCAATAGCACTGGTGTTAAGCTTAGTTATTAAAACTTTGATGTCGAGGCAGAAAGCCTGAGGAAAAGTCTTGTGAGGGAGAATACAAGGGTTACCATTGCCTTCTTTTCTCCTTTCTCTTTCTTTTTTTCTTGTGTGTACCCCTCCCTTTAGAGAACTATGAGTTTTGTCCCCAAATCAGTGACATTGCTAGCCCCCCCCCCCCCCCCCCCCCCCCCAGTTTTTTGGCTGTGAAAGTCCAGGTTATTAACAAAATTGCTTTCAGAAATCTGTTCTTATAGAAAAAGTTATCATTAACACCAAATAAAAGAGGCCTTTCACTGATAATTTATCAGTTTGCTATGACTGTAAAAGATGTGTCTGAATTCAAAACAACAGGATCTTGGAACCCCTTTGCTGGCTGTAAGTACATGTTCATTGTCTTCCACAACTCACCTTGTAGTAACTATTACATTTATGTTTATAATTTTTCCAGCTTCTTGGATAAATTCTGATGGCAGTTTTCAGTCTAGTGTGAACTGCAGGAGGCTAACCTACTCAAGTTACAAAGCTGAAAAATAGATTTCTAGCATTTTGCAATGTGGTACCAACATTGCCATTTGCACAAGTTTGCCATATAATGTGTACGTACCTAGTTTGAGCAAGAGGGTTAGTGCCACTTGGGTAGGCTTTGATGGGTGGTGCTTAAGTGGTGAAACAAGCACTTTTAAATGAAGAAGTGATAGTATGAGAAGAGGGAGAAAAGGAGCACTTTTGGTAATCTGATTTTGCTGATTCAAGATGCTGAAGTCCTGAGAAACAGATTCATATTTCTAATGCCCAGGAAAATACAGCTAGTAGTGTCTCTAGGCAGGGAAGTGTCGATTGACTGAAAACACAAACTTGAGTGTTGTGTGGTGTATCAAGCATACATCAAAACTAGAACAAGCTAATTGTACTCAAAGCTGCAATAGTGAGTAGTGTTTCATCCTACTCTAATGAGATTTAGGCTTAATGCAGTTTTTTACAAGGCAGACTTTCTTTCAAGTAGTATGTGACAGAAATTTAAGCTGTATTAGAGTGTTCTGTCTGCTGGTGATTCTAACCCAAAGTCCCAAGTCAATTGTTTTGTCAGGGCCCTGAGGGCACTCATTTGCTGTAAGCATCCTGACCAGCCTCACTTAGGATGTTCACCCACACCCACAGAGTAAGAGCTGCATTTAAGCTCAGCCTGGGGCCTTCAGGCCCTGCTTGAGCTGTGTTGTAGTTGTGCCTGCTCTTAACCATGCTGATGCTGCAGCATGCTACTTGAGTTTCTTGCGAGTCCCATAAGAGAGCTAATTAATACTTGTTGAGAATGGGGAACTGGACTCTGCTGTAAATAGAATGCAGAAAATCCATTCAGGTTTGTGAAAAAATAACATGGTTTTGGTTTTTGTTTGGGCTTTTTGGATCCATCTGCTGTGTTTCTCAGTGAAAAGTATCTGATGCTGTTTGTTGTGGCAGTAGTGACTACAAGCAGGCTTTGCTGTGTAAGTCACAGAGACTGATGGCAGACTTAAAAGCTGAGTGTATCAATTTACTTGTTATACAAATGTTTTCTTGCTACAATCTGGTGACTAAAAGTAACATAAATAATTCCTTGTATTTCAAAATACTCTGGACAGAGGAAAGGCAAAATAAATTGCTTTTTTCTCCTGGCCTATTCTGTTCAAGATACAAGACAGAAAGTGTTGATTATTATATTAATCCTCTAAAGGCTTTTTATTAGAGAATGCTCTCTATAGATGCACCATGGTTTCTAAAACTTTAATGTAAATTGCAGGTAACAAATGGCAGTTTCCTGCACCTTGAATATTGATGTATTAGTTCATTCAGTACATAGAGAGCTAATTATGCAAAAGCAAGCTCTAAGGAAAAAAGTACTGATTTGCTCAAGCCTGAGTACTGAAGTGTCCGTATGGTTTCAACCCTTCCTTTGTCTTCACAGTCTTTCTGAAACCATGGTCACAGTTAAATGGCTCTTTCAAAAAACCCTTTTATGATAGAAGTGAAAACAGGCCAGACTGCTTTGAGTTGGGCTGCTAACCAAGTCATGAAAGAGATTTACGAACACAATAGCACGTTGTACATTCTGTGAGATTTTTACAAGTTTTATGAGCCAAATAATAGATCCATTGGTAGTCTCAGCAGGTTCTTCCCACACCCTGAGACTGCACATCCACAGAACAGACTCCTGCAGGGGGGGAAAGGATCAAGTGCTGGCAGATTTGAGTGTGTCAGAGAAGTTCTTGTGAGTCATTTTCGTCAAGTTCGTGTGAACTAAAGATAGCTTTCTATCCCATTCCTATACACTATAAATACTTTAGAATCTTTTAATGGAAGTCTGTGCTATAGTCATTAAGGCTGTTATCAGGGTGGAAGAAAGAAAAACAAGATTTCGCTCCTCCTTTCACATTTCCTGTGGGAATTGTGCTAATGATTACAAAAATACTTATCACCGATGAGTTGATGAGTATTATTATGGCCTGAGGTTTTTGAATTTAATCTATAAGTGGAAACAACCCCAAATTTATGACTTATTATCTGCTCAGCATGATCACAAGGGAAGTTTATATTTAGATTCAGACTTTAGAAAAGCTGTCACTGGTCTAAGGAAGTTACAGCTGCAGAAAAAAATTACCTCCCTTCTGAGTCCTCCTGAAAGATTCTTGTTTGTCTCTGCCTCGCAGTGTTCATTTTCCCCTGTTTTTACTCCTCCTTGATTTTATTAGAAGGCAAACTGGCATAGAAATTATTGTAATTTTGTGAATTCAACTGAAAATGCATTTTTCATGACATTCTGATCTGTTGGTCACTATTTATAGCTTTGCAAGGTAGAACACTATTTTGTTCAGCTTCAGAGGACTTTGATCAGGTGATGAGGGTTATTGATGCAGTTTATGCAGTTGATTGCACAAATTCATAATATTGTGGGTATCAGTAAAATGTATGTGTGAATGTTGGACTCTCATATTCTAATGTATTCTAGTGGCTGTGCAAAGAAGATAATATGGTACTATTAAACATGGAGTTTGTGTGTGTATGGTTGGGAAAGTTTAGGGGGAAGAAAATCTGTCAGCATGATAAGTAGTTACAGTTTGGGAAAGAATTCTTCCTGATGACATTGGAATTCCATTGCAAGGAGCCTTTTTTAGACATGGAAATATATACCAGAGAAATCCCCGCTCCACTGGAAAAGTTGCCAGGTACAGTGTATACCTGTTCGTGTGCTGCTGCGTATCACTCTCCTGTGGAGACTTGCCTCTTGAGATGCGAGTTGTGACTTGTGAGCAGTAAGTTTGCTGGGTTTATGCATTGTTTGACAGTGTTATCCATGAAGTATCTGAGCTTTGAAGAATGCCTGACACTAAGGCACCGAATGATCAGGAGGTTCTTTTTGAATCCTTGTGCGCATATGTGTTACTTTGGTTTGGTTTTTTAACTCCTTTTTTCAACTGCAGCAAGGGCAACAGCATGACACAAGGCAGAATTTTCAGATGGAATGTATTTAGTTGAGGAGAAAAGGAGTATACCTATACAGCTGACTGTCTTTACACATCTCTCTCTGTCATTCTGGGTTTGTAGTTCAACTCAAATAATCATTATCAGTGTCAGTGATGTTCAGTCAGAGATATATACCTTTTCCCCCATGTTTCTCTATTTAGTAGGAACAGAATCTTGAGAAACATCACTACAGAGAAGTTGCCTCTGGTATATAAGCTGTATAGATTAGAAATGTAAGAGCCTGTTAGAGCTAATGTAATGTTGAATACCTAAATTGTCCCGTCTCTCAATGAGCGCTTTCAGGTTTGCTGCTTGATCCGTAGTTGTAGTTATATACTGCCCTCTGGAGGAAAACCCCTCTCCGTGTGTATTTTTTTTTTAATCAGGTCATGGCTAGTGAAATCTATTTTTCATTTTTCTTATTCCTTAATTTCCTTATTTCCTTCATTTTTCATTGTAACCTTTGGAGTAATAAAAAGCCTGTAGTCTGACTGTTGGGAGTTAGCTGCTTTTCTCTGCAGAAACACAGAATGGGGGGAAAAGGTTTCCCTACCTTGATTTAATTTTCTAGTGGGATCAGTTTTGGCTGTTGCAGTAACTTAAATCATCTTGTCTTGTTCTTTTCATCCTGTTTTGGTAGTAGTAAAGTTACTTATAAGGTATGCCTTTCCTCTGCTTATAAGGGGCAAGTATTTCTTCAAGTACGTATGATAGTTATTCATAAAAGCTTTCAGCAGCCCAGGAAGATTTCAGAAAAGATTGAAGGCGGTACATATGTAGTTGAAATTTAGCAGCTCTCAAATAGTCATTTCCCCTAAAACCATTATGAGAATCTTGCCCTACTTCTTTGGAGTTACTGTGAAAACTTGTATGATTTATTAGAATGTAGTTTTCCAAAATTACTGATGGAGTCTTACTCCAAGTTTCAGTACTTTCTCATGTTGGATTTTGTTTGACCAACAGTCTAATCTCTGAAAAGATGGTTGAATCAACAGTTCTGTTATGATCTGGGTGCAAAGTGATGACTAAATTCCAAGCTGCTGTTTGCAGTAAATATGCAGGAAGTCTGATTCTGCAGCTCTGCAAGACAATGCACTTTTTTGTCTGCTGTCCTAGATCATGTTTTCTGAGTAGAGAGATTCCCAAGTTAGCCTGTTGCTGTTTGGGGCTTTTTATTCTTTCCCAGCCCCCAATTCCTGAATGCCCTGATTAGCTCAAAGATCGGGGGTGTGTGGGGAGGTATCTTGTGTTTTCTGGAGGATTTTTTTGTGGGTGTGAGTTTTTTCCCTCTTCTTATATATATTTGATTGGGTTTTTTTGGTTTCATTTGGGTTTTGTAAAGTTGTGTTTGTTATAAAAGGGGTGTTTTGGTTTTGGTGGGGTTTTTTTCCTAGCCTACTGTGGGGAGGGCTTTTTTCTCTCTGTCAATCCTCATATGACTTCAGTCAGTTGGATAGTGGCTCTATAATCGTTCTAGCCTTTATTGTGAAGTCTTTTAGCAGTGGCTCTTGCGTTCCTCTTTCTCCTGATGCTGCAATGGAATTTAGGGTATTTCTTGCTTGTGGAGCAGGTTCTGTAATGCTGAATATGCTTTGGTAAATATGAAATGTTGCTAATTCTTAAAGCAGCATGCACTATCTCTATGTGCATGTTAAAGGTTAATCTTACATCTGTCCTATCATGGATTTGACCCTGTTAATGTATTCTGCTTCTTATATTATTCCTCATTAACTGTTATGTCTGATCTGGAGTCATCAAAAGCCACTACATGTACTAAGATTGCACTGAGCTTTGAGGTGAAAAGTGTCTATAAAATTGCCTTGTGTTGATTTCCTTGGCACCACTAGTAATACTAGTGGCAGTGGATACTTAGTTGATCTTTTCAGTATCCTTATTCACAGATGTGAAACATAAGCTACAAAGGTCTGAATCTGAAATGCAGGTAGAAGTTTTGAGGTATGAACTAATATTCTCGTCTCTAGTGACCTTGTGGAACTTGGATTTAAATTCATTGCCCTTTTTCACCGAAATATTAATGCCTGTGGCTCTCAAATGCTGGCAGTTGTATGCTTCTGATAATATCTCCAAAACTACAGCATTGGTGAAAGGAAATACTACAAAATGATGGCATGCATTCACACTTTAAAAGATAAAAAACCAAGGGTGGTGTTTACTTTTAAGACGTTGAGACATGGTCCGCTTCACCTTGATTTGTGATCCTCTTTTGTTGCAGACAGAGTTGTTTTCTGTCAGATACTGTGATTGTTGAAGTGACTAATCATTTCTGACAAACCATGCTTTCCTGCACCGAATTCAGCCAAGGTGTAATCCTGGTCCCAGTCCATCACACTGCAGTAGGCACTGGATTGCCTCTTTTGACAGAAAAGAACATGCAGTTTCCCACAGAACTGATATCTTTGAGGAAGAAAGGAAGGTGATGAATTATAGTATTGCCATACTGTAGCAGTAAATATTTTCTCTATTTTGGTAAGAGCAAGCCCAGCTGTAATGACAAGGATTGCAAGATCTGAGTGTGGGCTGAGCAGTAAAGGGCATAAAACTTGATTTACTTGTACAGTCGGTTTGATTTTCTTTCCATTTTCAATTTCTGTGCAAATACTTGTCAGTTGACACGAGAAGAAAAAGATGTCTTTGTGTGATGGTATCAGCTGGAGTTCTTGCGGCTTACAGTAGGCTTTTAAATACCTATATGAATAGGGGTGTGTGTGTGTGGGGGTATATTTGTGTATATATATATATATAAAGTATGAATACCACACTGAATTTTACTCCTTGTCATGTGAGGTATTTAAACTGTTAGCAACAGCAAAGATCTCACTATAGTCTAACAAATTCTGGGGGACTTTTTCTTAGTTGTTGCTGGGCTGTGTCTCCTATGTGAAATACTTACTTTTGTATTCTTTTTGGGCTGTTTTTTCTGGGTATTGTATTAAAGGTGATAGTTACTGATGTGGTTGGATCCTTTTCGTAATGCTGAAGATAGACTAATATAAAAATCTGCTTGGACATTAAAATACTCCTATTTAGCTCCTTCACAGCGATGCCTCACTGCAGCTGGTTTTTAAACGTCTATAAGCATGTGAACCACAAGGGGGAGTGAGTATATAGCTTGTGTAAGGCAGGTTATTAGTAACCATTCCAGGTACACCTTACTGATAAAACCTATAGAGGTAAAATTCCTAATCTCTTAGTTTATAGGTAGGAGCTAGGCTTATAGATAGTAATTAGAGCAAGACTGGTACACTCTGTTACGTCTTGCTTCTTTTTGGAGACCTTCTATTGGCATAGTTTGGCCTGTGGAGAGGGCAGGAGGAGGAGTATTAGTACATTTCAGTTGGGATGCCATCAATTAGAGATGTGTGGCAGAGGAGTAGCTTTGAGTTTTTGTATGCTGGATACTAATAGGAACTAAGCACCTGCAGAAATGAGGGGGTACAATGCTGTGTTGGCTATGTAGAATACCTCTGTGCCTTCAAATCCTTCTGTTAATTCCCTGTTGAAAAGGAGGCATATGAGCTGAGGTGAGTTGGTTGCTTTTGCTTCATCAGAGTGTATTGTGTGGAAATGTGGGAGGGAGACAGGCCCCTTATAAAGGCTTTTGAAAAACTGAGCTCTGACAAAGCCCAAGTGACTTGTGAGTTTTGAGTTCTAAACATCCAAAATCTCCCTTTGCATGAAAATGAAGTATTTTCAGGTATTCAGGAGTTTTAGATAAACAGCTGATTTTGAAATGTGTTCGCTTAACCCTGGTGAAGTTACAGAATTTGTTAGTCTTTGAATTATATTTGGAATTGGTATAAATCTCAGACAAACGAACACTTTATTTTAACTGGACTGGGGGAGCTTTCAAAAACAGAATTCTGAAGTTAGTAGTTGTGTTAATGGCATCTTTTTATATGCAAGAAGAGCTCTTTTATGCTCTCCAGCAAAGCTAGACTAACAACATCTTAGCCAGCAGGAAGAGAAGAAAATACAGCCATAAATTGCAAACTAATTCTGAAAAAAGGAAATTCATGCCTTTTCATATTTTCTTTCTTCCCTTCCCCCATTCCCTCAATCCACGGGATAAATTTAAGGAAAGACAGGTGAAGTATTACAAAATTCCTTTGTTTGTACATGGGCTGGGAGAGAGTAGATGGAGCTCAAGAACATGTATACTTGTTTTTGGTGGGATCAGTTATACCTGCTGGTGCCTTGTTAACAGGGAGATAACTAGGAGGAAAACTGCCTGCTGCCAGATGACTTTAAAGGTTGTGTGTCTAGCTATAAAAAAATCAGATTTTTCCAAAGGTAGTTGAGTGCCTTAAAGTGCAAATCAGGACCTAGTAGGCAGCTCATAAGCTGGTTGGCCACTTTATTCTTATACCTGCCAATCTGGGTTTTCTATGAGTCAGATTTTCAAAGGTATTTATTCAAGCAGCATTGAAAGCTAAACAGATGCAAATTCTGGTTTCTCACTATTTCTGTACAACTGCAGCATATTTCTGACTTTACCTCCTGGAACTGCAATAGACAGGAGGAAGAGATTATGATGACCTCTCCCATACCACACCTGTGCACTGCAAACAAGTGTAATTACAGTTGCTGCTGTATCTATTGACTTATGCTCAGAAGCTGCAGCAATGGCGTGCAGGAAGTGAGATTATGGAAGAGAGCATGGAAGAGTCAGTTCTGTTAAGAATTCACACAGGTATGGTAGGACAGGAACCAGGTGGTGAGACTTGAGGCAGTTGAGTTAGGGACAAGTGAAAGTAAGCTACACTTGCTGACAATATTGTCATCCCCTTCCTTCCACTTATTCTACACTTTAAGTGTTCAGCTATAAACAAGCAGTTGGCTTGTTTGTAGTGCCCAACAAGCAGTTAGGCACTGCTTGTACTTGGAGGTATCCCCCACAGAACTTTGTTAGAGGTTATGGAGCTTGTCCGAAGGGCTTAAGTACTAAAACTTAATGGTCATTGTGAAGACGTTGTTTCCGTGGACAAATTATTTAGCAGTTGTCCCCTGTTTCCTGACTTTTTCTTATCTTAAAAAGAAGCAATTCGTAGTTATATAGAAAAGCCTTATGTATTAAATGAAGAATGTTTCAATCTGAATATTTAAGTGCTTTGATTTTCTTTGGGTTACTTTTTATTTCAAATTTTATTCATATTGTACTTTGTTGCAACCTTTCATGTACCATCTTGTAGCCATAGGCACTCACAACATGTGTATGCATTTGCACTGTGTAATAAGGACTTACTTGTATTCTGTATGATATCATCAGTCCACAGTGAGCAGTGTGCTCTGCCTTGGCTGCATTCTGTATCATATCGGATGTATGTGGTTGACCCTTGTACAGTACACCATGCCTTCTGCATTTGCAGCTGGCTTTCTGGTTACTTTCATTTAGTGGAGAGAAGTCTAAAGCATTACATGTATTTCACTGAGTACTGTTAGGCTGATTTAAATCGTTAATGATTCGTAGCAGTGGCAAGCCACCAATTCCCTCATCTAATTTAGTCCAAAGTTATTTCTCTGTAACATGAAATCACAAATCCTGTGAGTGAATTATAAGCACTTCCATGAACATGGGTGATATTTGGTTCAAAATAGTTTCTTGTAGATCCAACTGCTTGTGAGTTTTCAAGTGTTTATATTTTTATGGAGTTTGATTGCTTTCCTAAAGCCACTTAAAACTTCGAAGCCATATTCTTGTGACAAGAGAAAAAGAAACCAGACCCTCCTAGAGAAATTATCCCTACATTGTGTTTTATTTAACCTGTACAATTATAGCAGCCTAAGAGGATTCCCCCCGGGCAGGTTCACATTGGCCCCTATGAAGGCTTCAGACTTCTGCCTATACAGTATGCTGTGAGTGGAGCTGGAAAGAGTTTAGCTGTGTCAGGGAAACAGTTGCAGTATGCACTGCTGGGTGAGTGTAATTTAAACCAGACCGTCAAAACACCCTAAAGAAATCTAGCGGCTTTGTAATAACACGGACAGGGTCAGCAGAGACACCTTAATTTCTCTTCCTGATGGACTATTAGGAGCTCAAATAGAATATTCAATCAAGCGTCCTTAAGCTCAAGGGGCCTTGAATTCTATGAACTTAGAAATCCTTTCAGAATAAGCATACTTACCAAAACTGCTACAGCCAGCTATTCTTAGAAACAGATGAAGGGCTTATCAGCATTTTAAGTTTCTTGGCAAGAATCTTCAACAAAATGAAGCTGATGGTTGACCTGTTGGTGCTGAAGGGCATTATAAATACATCAATAACTTGATTTAGCAGAAAGGTTATATGTTCTAAGGTGCAAGAAACAGATGGTTTATTTCTCATGTGTAGAGTCTAAGAACACAAAGTACCAGCAAATTGTTGCAGGACAGGTGAAGGAAAATATGGCTTAACCCTCCTTTGTTTCTCAGAGTCAAAATTTACGAGTGTAAATCTTATCTACGTATGAAGTGTAATTTTGAGCAGCCTGAAGGCTGTTTTCAGCCATGCTAGCTGAAAGCAGCAGTGCAGGAACTAACGTACTAACCCCAGAGGTTTCTCATGTACTCTTTGAGATTCGGTAGTCTTAATTTTTATACTGTGGTGTCACAGTCATGGAAAGCCCCTGCTTCTGACTCCTAAAAATGTCATCCCTTCATTGAGCTCTATGTGCAGAAGTCATGTTAACCTTAAATAAAACAAAAATCCCATTAGCTTCATTAAAAAAGTAAAAATAGGGATTCACTATCCAAACAAAGCACCCTCTTTCCTGCCAGTTAAAACTGTTGATAAAAAGTGTCAGCAACTGCTGTATGAAATCATACAGTATTATTTTTTAAGGATCATCATTTCTGGCATTCTCACAGTGTGTGTAATTTTTGATTCTTTACTTACTCCATTGCAGACAGGAAATAAGGAACAGGCAATTACTGTTTGTAATTTATGCCCTGCTGTTCATGTAGCTGTGGATGTAGCACTTAAACCTTTTTTCAGTGCTGCTTAGTAACAAGCCTTTCAGATGAAAAATAGACATGCCCATGTTGAATGCATATTAGGCCAAATTTGCTTTCTAGATTGAGCAGTGCTACTCCCATTGAAGGGGGGAGATTGTGCCTACAACCCAGGGAACCTGTTGAAGATATGCTGCTTATGTCCCTCTGCTCTCAGTGGGGAAAAGACTAGAGGGGGGAGTGTTAAGTCTTGTTGAAAAGGTTTGGGAAGATACATACGTATCGTACATATGCAAAAACTTAATTCTTGCCTCCCCTGTGTTTTTGCTATTTGTTTCAGGGGAAGGAGCTGTATTAAGAATGATGTAGTTCAAACTAGACCTAGAGAACTGTATCAGTTCTAATTCCAGTGTATCCCTGTGTAAACAAGTAATACAAGAAGTTGCAAAACTAATAGGTCTTTCTGTTAGACATAAAAGCGCATGTAAAGCTATGGAGACCGGGGGAAATACGCGTGTGTTAACTAGTGAAGTACAATAATGGTTGGATGTGCAATCTAGAATTTGACAAATTAGAATCCTCTCTATTGCCACAAGCACCACATCATGCTACTGTGAAGTGCTTTGTGTTAAATTCCATCAGGTCAGCCACTCCAACCCTCAGTTTTTAGGAAAGTTGTGGGGTTTTATGATGATTGAGAATCTTAGTGTAAATTCCAGTGCCACTGCTTGGTTTATGTGCCAAGTCTCATTGCTTGATGCAAGCACTCGGGGCACTCACATTGTTCAGTTGATGTAGGAAGGAAGTGCTCTATTATTAGGTGAGAAGTATTGTCTTCCAAGTAACACATCAATAAGCATTTAATATATGTGCCCTCCTAATTATGGAATGTATGTTACTGATGAAAAAGGCAAGTTATTCTTCCTTTTAACCACTCATTGGGACTAATTTATTCCTAATCTGAGATCTGAAATATCTGTGACTTCTGGACTTTTTGGTACCATCCCAGTTATACATGACTGATCTCTTCAAAGCTTCTCTTTTTTAAGTGTTGCAGGCTATCTTGAGCCCCTCAATCTATTACATTTTGTTTCCTTTCACCAATGCTGTTAACTGAGCTGTTACGGAGGTGAGGTCTTGTCCCTAGCAGCTATTGTAATTAGCAGAGTTATTTGCTTTTTGCCTTTGTTATTGGGAGGGCCTTGAGGTGTGTAGGATGGATTCTTTGAGAGATTTAACGGTCAGTAAGCTATGGTTTACACCGTGCAAGAGAACAGAGCAATAAAAATGTTGGTTTTTATTTTAGTGCCTGTTTACTTTGCCAAATTAGAAGTATTCCTGAATTCAGTTATTTTTTTCTCTAGCATTTTGCACAATCCCATGGGACTATCACCAAGCCGAAGCTGTCTGTTGCTAGCTTTAAATACTAAAGACACCTTGGTTGCATTACTGACCCTATTCATGCTGACAGTGTTGATTTTATGCTATTTTTTTCCAAGGGCTGGCTGCCAGAGGCTTCCTAATTGAAAATAAACATGTTTCTAATTTTCTTTGGTAACCTAAGCTCTCAAGATTTAATTCTTATCTGAGTATGAAGAGGAACAGTCATCAAACAGTAATCAACTGTTTTTCCTCTTCATTTTTTTCCTTTTATGTGTTGTGTGTATATATAGTGTTGATAATGCAGGTAGAGATGTTGTGTGACTGAGCTGGGGCAACTGATTAAGCCTTTATCAGCACAGGGAGACAGGTATTGTATCTCAACAAGAAGAGAAGTTTGGCTTTGAGCTGGTGGCTTAAATACATCTCTGAGGCAGCAGATACCAAGATAGAAGAGCTAGGATTTCACTGGTGATTGAAACAGATCACATGAGGCTTCTGGCACTCTCTATATGGCATGCTGGAAGCAAGCATGCCAGCGGCCCCTGAGTTGATAGTATCAGCTTTGGCTGTGCAAAGTGTTGCAGACTGATACATGAGTAGGGGGTGAGCAGCTCTAGCAGACAGTGGTGGTGATAGTAAAAATCTTGCTAAATCTCTGAAAACTGCTCATAGTGGCAGTTTATCTTCAGCCTTGAGGAACCACAAGCAGCAGAACTGAAAATGCCGAAGGATTATAATGTTTTTCAGATGCTGATTGCAGCAATTTGCTGCTTTTATCATCGTAAGTCTGTTATCAGAGTCAAGGTAGGTGCCCTTTTTTGATAGCACTAAATACACAGTGAGCTTGCAGTAGTGCTTTTAGGTTTTGTTCAGAAGTGTTTGTTTTTATATGATGGTTGGGTACAGTGTGTTTCTGTTCTAAAGAACATCTTTAGAATTCACCCTTGTCTGAGATTGAACCTTAAACAACTTTCAGTGTTATGAGCCTGAAGCTGGCTGTCTTTATGTTTAGGCACTGAGTGCAAAGTGCCCTGGTTTGGGACTTGCTGGAGCTTCATGTTTTTAGAATATAAGTGATCAGACCATTTGGTTCCCTGACTTTTTCATCTACTTATTAAAAAATATAGTGAACTATGCTCAGAAGCTCAGGGCTTTTAAGCACTTAAGACAATTTTAGACTTGTCCTTATATTTTTTAACTTATAAAATTACACAATACACAAAATTATATACTCATTGAATAGTTTAGGTTGGAAGGAACCTTTAAAGATCCTTTAGTCCAGCCTTCCTGCCATAGGCAGAGTCATCTTTACTTTATGCAAGAATGCACTGTATGCACTAAATACAAAGAAAAAGCCTTTATAAACGTTTTGAGCCACACTTGCAGAATTGTCTAAGTGACTTGGGAATTGAATTGCACTCAGGTGGGGTACCTAACTACTTCTGAGGCTCTGTGAGCTACACCTAAGCTTTGCTATCTTTTTATTTAAGATTTATGCTTGAATTAATCTTTGAATAACATAGCATCATCTCTGTAAATCACTGTGTGATGTGTGTAGATTTTTGTGGAGTGCTTCCAATGGGGAAGGATGTGAAGGCTGCTATCTTCTGGCCTGTCAGCTTTTAAACTTTGATGGAGACACTTAAAAGTGGGGAGCAGCTGCCCCCCTTCTCTCTCCTCCAGTGATTTAACCTTTAATTGTCCATTTCTGAGAGTGGGATGTGGGGCTCAGTCTTTTGGGCACACTGACTCTGGTCAGACTGTTTTTTTTTCTCACTGGGACATATATCAGAAGTTATCATTGGAATAAAGCTAAAACTGCTCTCCTGTTACTGTAGCTGATTTTTATTTTCATTATGGTTTTAAGGATAAGGCTTAACTCTGTTCTGAAACTTCTGAAATTGCATTGGGGTTTATTGTTGGCTGTCAGAACAGTTACAAAACTTGTTCTTGACCACGCATGCCCTTTGTTTGACTTGGCATGAATTTCTAATACTTAAAATAACAGTGGTGTTGTCATGGCAACTTTCCATTTAGTCTAATCCATACAGTCTCTAGAGAAACTGAAACATTAATAGTGTTTGGTGTATGGAAGGTAAAAAATAAATCCTTTTATGTAGAAACAAATTACAGCTGGGCTCTTTCAAAAATAAGGTTCTATTTAAAGAGATTTGCAGCATTTAAAATAGATTTGAATGCATGCTTTCCAGCATGCAGATTTAGCATTAGTTGACTTTGATGAACTGCTATTTTAAGATGTTCTGATGGTAGGAAATGGGGGTGCATTTGCTTAAGAGAAAGTGGCGGTAGGTATACAAACAGCTAGTGGCCAAATCAAGTAAGGTCTGCACCTTGGGGCCAAATAATGTATGTTCTGTATATGCCAAAGTGCCTAGCGTGGTCTGAACACCTGAGCTAAGGTGTCTTCTTACTTAAGTCATGAAAACATAGCACCTCAAGCAAAATGAGATGAATTTTTAGTTTTTATAGTAATTATAATTGTAATGAAATAGCAAACTGATCCATAAGTGAGCATGCTGAAGTCTACAGCTACCTCTGAGAGATTCAGATTTCTTGCTGGATTCAGTTGTAATTATGTTGTCTGATTTAATGGGAAACAGCATGTGGCCAAGCTCAGAGGTGCTGTCTTGTGTCCTGTCAAAACACAGGAAACGGTACAGCCCTTGAATACTCGCATTTTGCTGTACTTAATTTTAGTGTGTGAAATCTGGATCCCAATAACAGATGTTTTGTTTGTTTTCTCATGTGTTAATAGAAAATATAATGATCAGTGCAAAATATCCGAACATGGATCTATTCATTCTTCAGTCATGATGTGTCAGTACTTTTGACAATTCCATTTGGTATTAATAGCTGCTTATAGCTAAGGTCAGCTTCTACATTTGAGGAAAATGAAAGGAAATTTCAAGACAAGGGGTTCCTGTTCGATTCAAAAGGGAAAAAAAGTTGAGAGAATTCCGAGTTGTGATTTAATGCCATGTCCAAAGCAAAATATTGTTTTTCAATTTTTGCATTTTTGGGAAGAATTAAGACAAAATCAGTGACAAATGATGACTTTATAAATTTAGTCCTCTTCATTTTTTAAGTTAATCTGGCCACAAGACAGGGTCTTTTAGTTGTAACTAGTATAGTTGCCATGATTGGAAGGAAGACCTTGAAGTTCAAGTATTTTCGTTCTTAGCTCTCTGCCGTGATTCACCCTCAGCTGAAGCTGTGCAAAAGGGGAAAGCCACTCAAATTATCAGGTCTGTCAAGTTCCAAAACTTCCAGCGCATCGACCTAGCTCATTACTGGGTAATGTACTAATGCTATGAATGTGGCATGTGTAAGAAGCCTTTTATAAGTAGCTACTTATTGCAAGTGCCATCTCTTATCTTGGATGAATTGCAAATACTTTTTATAGATAGTAGATCTTAATTAATATTTCTTCAATATGTGATGATCTAAATCTGTTTTGCTGGCATCCTCAGGGCTTCACATATCCAGTTTCAGCATGTACTTGGAGGGAGTTGGATTTGATAACATGAGTATAAGTCATCGCCACCCAGCAATGCGGGTCTGCCTTTTTGAGGTTAGATGTGGTGGTGCTGGGGAGGGCCAAAATGACAGGCAGAGATTGACTTACCAAAATGATGTAAAATTTTGTGCAGCTCCCTGAACTTTGATCTCCCGTTGCCGCCCTGATGAGTTTGGGGTTTAGTGAGTCTGACATTATGTAATTGTTTTTCAGTTTCCCATGGTAATTTTAGACAGTTTATTAAACTTTCACCCCAGTGTACTGTCTATCTTAAATCTATAGATAGCGCAGGGACCGTTGGTGCTCTGTAAGTGATTCCTCTTTAATGGGAACATTGCCCAGTAGATACTTACACATTTAACATCTTGGTAATATCTTTCATTTAGGTATTTCTCGGATTAAAACAAAAAACCTACACAGCTTCTAAAATCCTCTTGATTTGGTAGCTGAAATCCCCAAAGTTGACTGAGTGAGGAGATTAGGATTTGGCTAACTCAAACTCAGGAGTTCTCAGGATCCATGTTTTAGAAATGAGGCTGTCCTCCTAGCTCTGGATGTGGTTCTCTAGAAAGTTAAGGATTTGTTATCAGTGTAGTGTTGTAGTGGAAGGTGGATGCAGAGTGCACCAGAATTTAGTCTTCCTATTGCCTTCAGATGCCATTAGGCTGAAGTTGGTATTAGAAGCCTTTATTTTCCTCCTCCCAAACAAACATCTTGCTAGTTAACAAAAAATGGCAGCTTTTCTATGAATATCAGGCAGGATGAGAACGTGCCCATGATGGAGTGTATTTGATTTGAAAGAGCTGTCAGTCACGATGGAAGTTTTCATGGTGATTTGTTATCTTTTCATCAGTAACCTCAAAAGTTGTCACCTGTTGCCTATACAAGCACACAGAAATCTTGTGGCTTCAAAATTACCATCTTCATACATTAATTAATCTTTCTGAGTAGTTCAGGATTTCTCTCCAGTATCTTGGGCATGGTGAAAGTTTTTTATAGATGTTCTATGTCTCAAAAAACAATTAGTGATAAATAAAACTAAAATCCCATAGAAGTTGGCTGTCATCTATGCAAAGAGACTTTTAACACCCATTTTATACCTCACATTACTTAATATAGCACTTGTTACAGTCCTGTGTGAACTTTGTGTGCTCTGGAAGATGAAGAAAAACTGCCCCTGTGAAGAACATTGCCACAGTTGTTTGCAATGTCCAAGTTAATTAGAAATCGGTTCCTAAACTTAGAAACTCCCTTTTCCCCATTACTTCCTTCTAAAAAAAAAAAGTAATCAAAAATAACTTTGTCCATGTGCTCTTGGTCAATGATACTACTTTCTTGTACAGGAGAAAGTAAAGACCAACAAGAGTGATCTCCGCTTGTGCATGTGTATTCTTTAAATGCCTGGTGCAAGTCTGTTGGTTTTGGTGGCTGATGAGTGGAATTATAAGTGAAATCAAATGTGCTGTACTCATTATAATTAAAATTAAAACATATTATGAATTGATGTGACTATATTGAAAAAAAAAATACTCATAGTGCCAGTCTGTTACTCTGATCAGGATCACAAGAGCGCAGGGTTAGAGACTTAAGGGATCTGTGCAGCCAGTGAAGTATATCTTGATCCAGAATTGGAACTTTGACAAGAGAGTGTTCATTTTCTGTGTGAACAAGTTGATTGTTCTCTAGTGGTTAGGAAACAGAAAAATTGAATTCCTTTTTTATTTTCCAGATGTTTTTAGTGTCCGGTGTCTGTGCATCCGTCCCTTTCTTCCTTGTTTCACATCTTTGTCTTCCGTCTTGGTATTTCCTGTCCCTGCCTCCGCACCCCCTTCATATTTTTCAGTTGATTGGTCTTGCTGTTAAACTTATCCACTTGGCTAAAGAGCTATGTAAATCTTGCAGAATGTAAGGTTTTGATGAATTACAAACTATCCCCATCTCTCTTCATTTATTTAGAGATTCTGTAGGACCTAGTGATTTTACAAGTTCATAAAGTTGTAGTTCAGAGTTCATGCTGTATTTAAGCAAACATAGCAGGCCTCTAGTTTTAGAGGAAAGATAGATTTGGGAGAAAGGTGGAATAGATTTGTTTTAGGTAGATAAAGTGTATTTATTGAAAGTTTAAGAAAGGCACTGGCATATTTCCTCAGTCAGATCACACCTCAGTTTTCCTAGAGCTGTTCTTATCTATCCCTAATAATTACCTCCTTTTTCTTTTTTTCTTGATTTTTTCAAGACCAACATGAGCTCAGGTGGTTCCAGGGCTGCCTGTTGGGCCAATTTAAATATCAGCTGGCAGAGCTGTGCAAAGCCCCAGGGAATAATCAGGATTGGATGGAGATGGTGGCCACCTTTAGTTGTGTGCCTGTAACAGTCCTTGGCTGCTCTTTAAGTACGCAGTACTTTGCCAGAAGGATAGGAAGAGATGTGATGGGAAATTCCCCATTGTCAGAACTGAAGGAGCTGATCTAACATGACAGATTTTGGACCACTTCCAACCTGTCTAAAAAGTAAAAGTCTCTTTCTCATAAATCAAGCTGTTTTAAAAAAACACAACCAACCAACAAGAAAATCCAAACAAACAAAACCCCCACTTAATCACCTTAGAGAGGAATTAGTAACAGTGGAGGTAAGCCTCTGTGGAAACCTGTTCTCAGCTACTGTTGTGATAGGACAAGGAGTAACGGGTTAAAACTTAAACAGGGGAAGTTTAGATTGGATATGAGGAAGAAATTCTTTACTGTGCGGGTGGTGAGGCACTGGAATGG
>JANRGW010010763.1:0-14043 GCA_024733675.1 Psilopsiagon aymara
TCCCAGCCCATGGCAGGGGGGTTGGAACTGGATGATCTTAAGGTCCTTTCCAACCCTAACTATTCTATGATTCTATAATTATGTCGACCTAAGAGACTTCAGTGAATTCCCTTCACATTCTAGTGTGCATGCTATTCACAACTTTAGTCTGTCACGTTTACCTTTGGAACTAGTTTAATTATATATTTTATATTGCCTAACATGAAAAGGATTGTCAGTGATAAGCTAATACAGTTTTATGAGTGCTGAAGGCATTGTAAGGTCTCTTAGGTGTCAAGGTTAGAAAAATGAATCAAAATAGTGTCAAGATCAAATCCCCAGAAAGTATGGACTGTAATACAGTGGTTCATATCTGTGACCTCCTCTCCCAGATGACCTGATTTAAATGAAATTTGAAAGATTAAGTGACAATCCCACCTCTACAGAGAGAGCACAGGCTATAACAGAACTATGGAAGTTGTCTAGATCTCCTTGTCTAGATCTCCTCCTCTCCTTGTTTATGGCACAATTCTGCCCATCCCTGAAATAGCTATATGTATTTTCCAGAATATTAGAACATTTACTTTTCCCCATAAGAACCTTATGCACCTTTATCTGTAATTTGTCTGTGGATCCTCTTTTCAGAAAACCTTTCTCTAGCACGTCAAATGGGACTCTGATTTTTAATATCTGCTTCTCTTGCTATTCACTTGCTTTCATTGGCTATGATTCTGGCCAGAATAACATATAGACAGTTTTATGTTGGTTTTACTGGGCCTCCAGTCCCAGAAGCAGTGCATTCTTGAGCACAGAGTAGAACTCTACACCTGCTCCAAGCTGGTCTGGCTCCTAACAGCCTTTCCACAAGCCAAAGATTGCCTCATCAAACTGCAGAGAACATAAGACAAGGCTTCTGGCTCTATTCCACCTGGAGTTTCTGAGCCAGGTAGGAGAAAAGACTTTGCAGGTGCTTGGAGATATTGATAAAGTATAGGAGGTGGGCTGTGGGACAGGATCTTGCCCAAATGACCATTCAGCATACACATAGTTAGGGGATAGGAATGAATTCTTCTTTCTTCTTTCATTACCATTTTTCAGTTTTTGCCTTGGTATAATCCTGGCCATCAACCTAAATTTAATACTTGTAGTGCTGTTTTCCCATATTTCTTTTACTTGATCTCATTGTCCCTTCCTGCAATGTGTCATTGTCAGAAACCATTAGCTGCAAAGCTATTACATGAAAACCTCAACGGTCATTGCTTTATGAAGACTATCCAGTCCTTAAATAGTAATTGAAGAATAAATCAGTGCACAGTTCAGCATTCTCCTCGTAAATTATACACAGAGATGGGGGGGATATGGTAAAGGTTTCAACTCTTTTCTCAGGTATTTTATTAAGAGAATATAAAAAGAGTAATAAAGCAAGCAAGGTGTGAAATAGTCTGAAACTAATGAGAAATGCTTGGTTATGATTCACCTCTGCTGCAACATTAGAAACAAAGCAAAATTCAGCCCCTTATATCATTGTCCATATGCAAAGGCCAACTGTCAGATAAAGAACTTTTCCAATTTCCTGTCCAAGAGTATATAGCAGTATTAGAAGCTGGTAACAATTTGTTTCACCAAAATATTAATTACATTTTGGTAAAATTAAAAACAGATTTAAAGTTCACCCATATAACTTTTTGGGAAATAACCCATATGGGGATACCTGCACACAACAAGATATGTTTTTTGTGTTCACCTTTCTTCCATCACTCTCAGCAGTATAAAATGTTGATTTTAATTACATGATTCTCATGCTACATTAATCTTGATGGACTTAGAATGAAATACAGTGCCTCCTTTATAATGAAACAAGTAAACCCTTTACAATCAGCAAGATTCAGATAAGTATCATCAACTAATGCTACAAAAGTGTTCCATAAAAATTTAGATGTCTTTGTTACATTAAGATATGGCAATAATTTCATTACTGCAACAGAAATCTTTTCGCAGGAAAGCAGTTAAAATATGGATGGCAGCTTAATATGAATTCAGTAGTGAAGAGCACGATTCTGATACACTAGAGTGACTGCAAATTTGTATCCTCTAACTGCACTAACGGCAAAGACTTGTTGACCCTTATCCTTCTCGCTTTTTCTGCTTTCTGCTAGAATACAGAACTATGTGCCTTGTACTTTTGCCATACAATCCATTGAGTATACCCCCTCATTGTAGCTACTGTATTTTTGGTAATATTAATAGTGAAGAGATTTAGAATACAGAAATAATGGGAGATGAGAGGATCTAAGCTTGATTCCTACCCCTACGTTTTCATGAAATGATTTATACTACTAAGAATGTCACTGCCAGATTTGGAAAACCGCTAAGCTTCACTTTAAATAAACAAAAAGGCAAAGAGTATTCCTTGCATGTAGAAATTCCCAAATTATAGTCCTGGTGTCTACATTTACTCCAGTTCATCAAATCAAGTTCATCACTGAGGTCCCAAGATCCCTAATTAACTGAGATTGCTTGACACCCAGGTGCCCATCAGACAGTAGTAATTACCTTCACTGCTGAAAATACAGATATGAGCACCCAGTGCTCCATCCCCATGGGGAAAAGTGCCTTGCCATGACCCATCCCTAGTCAGGCTGACAGCAGGCATTCTATCAGACCTACCCATAAGATAGCAAACTGATTACAGTGATCACAAATTTTGAGGTCATTTAGAATTTGCAGACATTATTAGTCAACTTTAATACAAGTATAGCACAAATTAAAGCTTTTAATTGCATTTCCTCCACTCTATCACCCTGCTGTCCTGCCCTGGCTGGGAGTGTCACTATGCCTACTGTTGTCAGCAGGTTGCACCCCAGATCATCAAGGTCCTCCCCCCTTATTCCTACTGTATTGAGTCTGGCTGAAATGGAGTTACTTCTTCTCATAGTAGCCCTCATAGTACTGTGCTTACAATAGGTAGCTAGAAGGGTGTTGGCAACACACCAGTGTTTTGGCTACTGTTAAGCAGTGCTCACATAGCATCAAGGCTGATAGACAAAAGAAACAGTAGGAAAACCTGTAACTATATCATTAAAGAATGTCACTCCTATATATTTATGTTTACCTTTGTTTTTCCTTTTTCTGTAGGTTGTGACCTCATCCCAGTCCAGTATCTCAGATGGGGTGATCCTGAACCAATTGCAGCAGTTGTGTTTGCATGTCTGGGTCTGCTGGCCACCTTGTTTGTTACAGCTATATTCATAATGTACCGTGATACTCCAGTGGTCAAATCTTCCAGCCGGGAACTTTGCTACATCATTCTAGCCGGCATCTGCTTGGGTTACTTGTGCACATTCTGTCTCATCGCAAAACCTCAACAGATTTACTGTTATCTTCAGCGAATTGGTATCGGCCTCTCCCCAGCTATGAGTTATTCTGCTCTAGTAACTAAAACAAACCGCATCGCAAGAATCCTGGCTGGAAGCAAGAAGAAAATCTGTACAAAGAAACCTAGGTTCATGAGTGCCTGTGCCCAACTGGTTATTGCATTTATCTTGATATGCATACAATTAGGCATAATTGTTGCCCTCTTTATAATGGAGCCACCAGATATCATGCATGATTACCCAAGCATCCGAGAGGTCTACCTGATTTGTAACACCACCAACTTGGGTGTTGTAACTCCCCTTGGATATAATGGATTATTAATTTTGAGTTGCACCTTTTATGCATTTAAGACAAGAAATGTCCCAGCTAATTTCAATGAAGCAAAGTATATTGCCTTTACAATGTATACCACCTGCATCATTTGGCTGGCTTTTGTGCCAATATATTTTGGAAGCAACTACAAGATAATCACCATGTGTTTCTCAGTGAGTTTGAGTGCCACGGTGGCCCTCGGCTGTATGTTTGTGCCCAAGGTGTATATCATCCTTGCAAAGCCTGAAAGAAACGTACGCAGTGCATTCACCACGTCGACAGTGGTCCGCATGCACGTAGGGGATGGAAAGTCATCTTCAGCTGCAAGCCGCTCAAGCAGCCTGGTCAACCTGTGGAAACGAAGGGGATCATCTGGTGAAACCCTTAGGTAAAGTTTGCTAATGTGGGAGTGTGGGGAAGAAATTTTGTCTTCTGAGAGTTAATGGTGAAAGGACAGAGGGAAAAATATTAATTCCCTTTATCTCTGCACTGGGAGAGGAGTGAGTTCTCTCTTCCACACCTGTAACAGTTTTGGGTTTGATTTAGTCACAATGCTGTATAAAAAGGGGACAGAGCAGTGGTCAAACAATTATAAGGCTGGAATTACTGGCTGTGTCAACTGTACACTTAATGTAGAGAGGGAAACACGATCTTAGGAGGAAAGAACAAGAGAACATGAAATATAACTCATTGCCTTGTCCTGAAGGCACCCATCTCTTTCCCTCAAATGAATTGCATAGTGTCTGTGTTTTGCCTCTAGTCACAGCAGTAAAACAGCAGAGTTGCTGTTAGTGCTACATAATCAATGTGGAGCAATAGAAACAAGTGGCATTGTGAGCAGCCTCTCTCAGGCATCTGAAGATTCATTTCATATGATTCCTCTGTTATACTTTTTGTCTCCTAAGCACTTGATTTTCCTTTCTTGTATTATCTCTTCCTGCTTTCTTTCTGTCCTCACCTGTCTTCTCTTCTTTACCTTGATACCTTTTTCTGTGTTTATTCTCCTAACTCCACCAAATTCAGATGCTCACCGCCCTTCCTGCCACTGAACAGATGCTCATTGTGAGATATACCGTTGTTTCTTTCCAAGGAATTATTTGACTTCAGTGATCACAAAGACAATTTCTATGTTGAGTGTATAAAAATCAGAGTAAGTCAACGGTAAAGACAAAGGAGAGCTCTGGAGTAGAAGTACTGTCCTGCTTCATAGACAGAAAATGCAGAAGAGCACCCAGCCCAGTGTTTCACTTAGATCTTTTGGTCCCTTTGACTTTGATATGGGTGCTACAGGGATGATTTAGTTTATTTAACTGTGAGCATAAACAAATAATTCTTAGTATATGAAAGTTTTATCATTAGTCAGCTATCCATGCCTAGCCTGGAAGTGACAAGCAGCTAGACTTCCCTCCTCACTGAAACACGTCGATTTTAGGATATGCTGTTGTTCACAATTGGAATTGGCATGGAACAAGAGCAATTGTTATTTTCATTTTTGTTTGAACTACAATTTGTACTTGAGGAAGGATTTTTTTTGCAACATCTGTAGGACAAATTATGCCAAAGTGATGACTTGTTTCTGTCAGATTATGACTAATGCTTCTCTTTCAGTGACTTTGAATTCTTAAAGAAATGGCCAGTCTTTTACAAGATATTTTATACCTAAGATGAGTTAATGATGGCATCTTCCATTTCATTTCCAGGTGCAGAGTAGGATGCTTTTTTAAAAGTATAAATCCTTTATCAGCTTAAGTGATGGTGATCTGAAATGTCTTTTTCCTCTTCTACAGCCTCTGCCTGTATGCCTGAATGACCTGAGGTATTCAGGTTTGAAGCCCTGTAACAACTTCTGGGCCAGATAAAAGAGGCATTCTTCATAATATGTCCTCAATAGGAGGGCGTTCTTCCTCTCTGAGATCATTATTATTTCCCGTCACTTTTGCTTCAGAGATCATTTGCCACCTCACAAGTTTTTACTCATAAAATGAAGTTATAGATGATGAGATCTTGGGATTGGGAGGTATTTGTTTTTCATTCATTAAGGGCCAGTTTTGAAAGATACTGCTCTAAAAATCTGTTTTGTTCTGAAAAGAGTATGTCCTGCTATTAAATAGCTTATAAGACAAGGTGTATTTTCTTCTTTTTGAGGACTGCTACTACTTCTTTATATCCCACAATATGTAGATAACACCTGTGGTAGAGTTATTAGCAGAATGTAATAGATCATCATCAGCAGTAGCTTCTTTTTCCATAGCACTGTCTTGGGAACGCCTTCAATCCTGAAGAGTATTGAGAATGCCTGGTATGCGTGCGTAGGGATTATAAAGGTAGCACAAAGCTGATATATTTACGTATTTGCCTAGATACAAAGAACTAGCACATTTCATTTGAAACTTGGAGAAAATCTTTTATGTCTTCAGCAATGTTCATCAACACATAAAGCTACAACACTCCTAATCTGTGTGTCTGAATACTCAGCTTGTTAAAATGTGATGGTGCCAGTGAGCATACCAGTGCTTAGTCTGTGTGTGCCTGAAGGTGTGGGATACAAGAGCAAATTATTTCCATGGGAAATTCTCTTCAATCAATGCCTTTTTGGTTGCATAAAAGAAAATAAAACAGATCCTGAAATGTGAGGGTTATATTTAAAATGCTGCCCAGGACTTCTGCTATGTCTGTTATCATGTCCAAGAAAGAACAGAAAACCACTTTGAGCTTCAATTCTGCTTACTGTAGAGAATGGACAAAGAGAATCCAACCATTTGACTTCATACTCAAACATTTCTTGAACAAAAATATTGATGAGCAAAGGAATACGTTTCAAGGTACTGATCACTATGATGCTCAAAAGCTTGTTTGGATAGTTATTCAAGTAAACACTGAAGTACTCAGAATCAAACAAAATATGCACTGGAGCTCCATGGCATTATTTAAATAGCTCAGAGGGGTTTTATTTAAAAGAGAGTGAGTCACTGCTGAATATTAAAGAAACATGCTATTTAAGTCACCAGTGCGTAGAGGGGCTCCTGTCATTAGCATTTTGTTTCTTGACACTAATTTATAGCGCAGTGTAGTACTGCATCAAATCATTGTCAAACAGATAATGCCAATGCTCCATTCAGAGCTTTCCCATCAGCTGCAAAATGACAGATAACCAGACTGCATTTGCCCAAATAAAGAAATGCATCTGTTAAAGTCTTAAATGACTTTTTGCATGGGGTGTTCTTCAATTAAGAAAAATCAGGCAAGCTATGGCTATGTGCTGGAAGGAATCTTCACATACTGAAATATGTAGAAGGAGAGAGTAAAACTATTCATTACCCAGGGAAATGAAAACCATATCACCATAGGCTCCTGTGATTCAGCAGTACTCACCAAAATATATTCCACAGGTCTAACAAACTAGACATTATCAGAACTGATTCCACAAAGAAGAATGATGAACACTATGTATCTGGAGTCAAAGCCACACCAACCTGAGTAGAGACGTATCTGGACGTCCTGCTCCCAGTTATCTTACCTGTTAATTTCATAGGGATAAGGAAGGCTATAAATAAATACAACAAATCCTACCTTAAGATCCCAGAAACTTATTGTCATCTATGCTGCACAGCCTCTTTGCAAGACTCCAAAATACAGGGCTAATTTATCTTCTTCCCATTCTCAAATAACTCTATCCCCCAGGGTGAGATAAAGACCATTTCTGCTACCAGAGCTGCTACTATGATATTTCTAGACAGGAATGCACACTAAAAAGTCTCAGTGATGCTACCTTGCCTGGGAGACAAACCAGATGTTCCAAACTTTCTCTTACCTTTCCTCCTAAGAAGTTTATCTACCACTGTGTGATTGCAGAATTGGGCACTATTCTGTATACATCTGAAAAACTGATAGGACTGACAGCTTTCATTCAGGAGTAGGGATCCCTTGCTCTAGTGAGCCAACACTCACCCTCAGGTGAACCGTAGGATTTTTAATGTATAATCATTATTATTCTGTGTTATCTTAGACAAAGAACCAGGTCTCATTTGAGAGCATTTTTCTCGCTCTCAAGCACTGGTACAGTAACAGCAGCTTAAGGGTCAGAGTGTCTGCCTTGCACACGCATCAGAAAAAGCATTCAGGTATCCAGGCTCACATGCTGTTAAATGCTATTCCCTTTCTCCTAAGAGGAAAACATGATAAGCAAGGTAGATTTTTCCATTAGACTGGATTCAGCACTGGAGCACCAACAGCTATAATTAGTGTTTACGTCACACAGTCCCAAACTGTGCCATAATGAAATATTTTGGAAACAGGTATCTACCATCACACTATGTGCTTTGTTTTCAGCAAAGAACAGCTGATTTTCCTCCTTATCAATTTCCTCCCTTTTCCTCTCGGATGACAGACTGTATCTGTTTTGTTACAATTCAAACAGGAGCTATTTTGATCCATAAAACACAAAAAATACTCTTGGCTCAGCCAAGCTGACATTCATGGTTTAAAAATGCTGCAGTCTAAATATTATATAATATATCAGCACATCACGTCTCAGCATCAAAGCCTTGAAATGAGATTTTTCATAAGACTGATTGAAATTTCTCCCCCAAACCCCACCTTTTGTTTTTATTTCTCAGGATGTTTTTGAAACTTTCCTTCGCATTCTGAATCTGATTGAAATGCATTTAAAGCACTGACAATCAAGTAAACCAAAATTCTCAAGCTTGAACTAACTTGAGCAATCTCAGCTGTTGCATTTTCTCTGAGGTTGACTATCACTGTGTCGCATTAGCAGGAAAGCTCTACAAAACACTGCACTTCCAGACAAATTGGAATCCCCATCAGAACAAACCTCTGCCACTGTTACACACAGCATGCTAAGGGGCTCCCAGATGCATTCCATGCAAATTTTGACTAGTTGAAAGCCACATCCATGAACAAGTGGATAGATTTAAAGCCATGGCCATCAAGATGTGATCAAATGCTTTTAAAATATGTGTGTGCATTATCAGCATGAGGACTGTAGATGCAAATGTCAGACATTCAAATTCCCTGTGCTTCAGGAAGATAAGATGCCTAAGAGATGAAACAGGGCTGTTATTTGTCTGGACCTTTAAGTCCTGTAAAGAAGACAAAGTACAAGAAAAACTGAGGGAATTCTGTGGGAAGCTGAAGCTGGCTCACATTGCTCATGTGTACACCATTGAGAAAGATACTGATAGTGAGTTTCTGCCACAGCATATTCCTTTGGGACATATTTCTTTATAGTACAAGTGCCAATTTTGTCTTCATTTATATGCAGCTTGAACAATTTTTTTTGACACATTTTGAATGATGGTGAAAGAACACAACACTTCTCTTTCAAACTGATTTGTAAAGACTTTTTGCTTACCAGACTTTCCCAGGTCATGGCTTATAGGTTCATACTCACAATTTGCACAACCAAAGGGCTGAGATACTCTTGTTGATCTGACGGGTCATATAGCATGCTAAGACAACATCAGGTCCATCATGCCCAGTGCCTGGCAAAATAAAGCTTTTCCAATCCATAGAATAACAGTCATAGACTTTGTAAAAATCATTGGTTCTTCAGTTTCTGCGGGTGGTTGCACTGGCTTACTCATAGAAACATGAAACCTCATATAGAAGAACTAACCTCATGAGCTCAAGACTCGTGTATCACCTCTTACACAGTTCTATAAACAGCCTGTAAATTATGCCAGCATGGATTGCCTTCCTACTGCAGCCTGGTGGAACCATCCTGTCTTCTATAAAATAAGCATTAACTGGAAAAGGCAGAGAGTGACTTTCTAGCCTGCTCAAAACAACAATGATTTTTAATGTCAGACAATGCCGGAGGATTGATTACAGCCTGGGTCTCTTGTACCACATGAGTGCCACATCCATCAGGCTTTTATATTACCTGCACACTAAAAGACCTTTAAAATTCTGGTTTTATTTTACTGCCATTAAAAGAAAAGCATTATTTGAAATCCTGAATTTTGTAGAATAAACAAATAATTTATTGTTAACTTTAAGGTTTTTAAATCAACTCTTCTGTGAATGGAGAGATAGCCAGGAGATTATAGAAGATAGTGAATTAGGAGAACTAATGCTTAAGAAGTTACATTATAGAAATGATCAGCATCATTCCTGAATCGTAGCAATGACCAGCTTTTCACCATTGCTCATCCCAGTGTAATAAAACCCAAAATGTGAAATTGCTGCACAAATCAGGACCAGAGATTACTCTAAGGCAAAAGAGATCACTGATAAATCATCATCTGCCAAAAAATAATGTCAATTTTTACAGATTCTGTTTAAGGGGCCATCAACTATAAATTGAACTAAAGTGCTTAGATGGCTTTGTACTATGTGGTAATGGAAAAACACTGAGGAGTAAGCTTATACGTTTCAAGTCATGCCATCACAGCAGGTAATGATTTGCACGAGGTGAAGGTTTGGCTCACTGGTTACTGTTCTTATTTTAAAAACCAAAATCTAGCCATAGTAACACCAGATATCTGTTTGCTTTGCAGCCTTGCTAGGAAAAGGTAGTGATGCATGCAGGAAAAAATATTTGACTCTTCAGAAGTCATTAACCTTTTGATTGATTAGTCTACATTTATTAATGAATTGGTTCCCAAATGGATCATTTAGAGATATTTTAAACTAACATGCTACAAATTTAGACGGAGAGATTTCTGAATGCTTTGAGTCCTTCATTTTTCCCTAAACAATTTAGTTTGGTGTCTTTTTGGACAAACTTGATGCTGTGATTAATCAAACTTCAAGTACTTTGAAATTTATGAAGAACATTTTATGAAATTCAGTGAAAGGTATTAGATCTTAAAGATTTGATAAACTGCTGCTAAAACATTCCATCTGTATAATGAATTAATGATGAATGCCCTGATTACAATGAGTTTTAATTTCTGTACACTGCTAGTGTTGCTGTTTTGAATTCTCCCCTCAAATTTAATTAAAATACTGATTGGTAGATTGATTGATTGATAGAAGTTGTTTGGCTGCATTAGCCATGCATATGAATTAAAGCCTAATTTTGGGAAATATTTATATTGTTAAGAAAGCATTCCCATAATTCTGAACTAAATATCACAGTTGAACTGTGCAAACCAAATTATATTGTAAACAGTTCCTTGCGTATTGTTACACAAATATGCTCAAAATTGCAAAAAAGCAATCTTGCTAGTGTACTGCAAAAAAGAAAAGAACAGTGAAGATGGGACCCAGCAGCTGGATATTTTTTTAGGGGAAAAAATACCTGAGCAGGAGTTTTCTGTTTTTGACAACATTGTTTGCCCCTTCTACCTTTTTTCAACTTCAAGCTTGTCTTCCAAAATTCTGCTGACAAATTAATGTCACCAAATACTCTAAACATCAAGGTGCTTATTGGTCATGCTGAAAAACACCCAAACAAGTTACACCTATGGTCTCTTGTCCATTAGTGCAGATGTTGTGCAATAGGATGAGAGGTGGTAAAGGTTTTGAAGTAAGAGAGGGGAAATTTAGGCAGGATGTGAGTTAAAAATTGCTTACAGTGAGGGTGGTAAAACACTCGCACAGGCTGCCCAGGGATGTGGTGGATGCACCATCCCTGGAGATATTCAAGGCCAGGCTGGATGTGGATCTGGGCAAAACCTGATCTAGTTGAAGATGTCCATACTCATTGCAAGAGGGGTGAACTAGATGAGCTTTGAGGGTCCCTTCCTCCCTTCTGACCCAAACTGTTCTATGATTCTATGAAGGCCCTGTTGAGACTACCATCTGAAATGAGCACAGGCTTGCCTACCAAGGGAATTTCTGGTTCTTTCCAAACTAAACTTTGATATGAACTGAAATTGTAATCAATTTGACAGACAGAAAACTAGGCCATCCACTGTTTTTCCAAGATCCAAACAAGACATGAGCCAGTCTGCCACTATGGAAATACATGTATGAACTATAAGGAATGTTATGGGTACTTGAGTACTGAAAGTTAGTGTGGATGGGTAGAAGAGCCGGAATTTCAGCTGACTTGGAACTGCATCTGGTTACACATGGGTCTTATTAATAACTGTGAATGCAATTCAAGGCAGATATCTGTTAAAATACATAAACACAAAATCTCTTGTTATAGCATTATACATTGAAGTGATTGATAACTTCTAATTATACACAGGAAAAAAATAAATGCCATTTTGCAGTCCACTCTCTAGTAAGGAAATAGCAGAAATAGGTTAAAAATCTAATGAAAAAGCTTTAGAATTAATATGTTTAAACATATAGCATAAGAGAGCCCAGTAATAAAAAGCATTGGAAAGGAGAAACTTCTTTCTTTTAACTCAGAGAAACTGAGGAACATCATATTAAGCTCAATTCCAGGATAATGCACTGCAAAGAAGGATCCATCCATCCATTTCATAAACTTACAGAAGTTTCTATCATTTAAAATGCTTCAGAGAAAATGAGGTGCAGCTTTTTTTTTCAACATAATGAAGGAAGCAACGAATTAAGTTATGAGATCTTCCTATGGCATCTTTTATTATATATACATAAAGAAAAGAGATGTTCAACATAGTGAATAGAATGGGCTGAACAAGTCTTGTGTAAAAAAGACCCTGTTTACAAAACTCTTATACAGTGGTTTGTCCAGCATTTCAGAAATACTATTTCTGGAAGAGGGTAATTAAACATGCTGGTTATACTTTGCTATTTATCTAATCTTCCCCAGAACAAGTATAAGGCTTTGTATATCATTCCATCAAAAACATCATTTCAATTCACCAGCTGCAATCATATATGACCACTTGATTATGCTGCACTTGAAAACAAAAATTGTGAGTTTGCTAGCTGAAATTATGGTGTCAATCAGTGTTTATTTGGTGATTTATTTTCTTTTAAGGAACAAAATTTGCCATGCTTAATAATATATTCTTTATTTTTGCCATTATATAAGTGAGAAAATGTCAGACAATAAGCTGAGACCCCTCTAAAAGTATCTGGTGCAAAGTGACACAATGTCAAGATAGCATGACCAATCTAACAAAACTTGTTTTCAAGAACACGGTATGTTTGTAGATCAAAGCAGCCCCTAGTGACAACACTAAACATTTTTTGTATTTCATATTTTACCATTTATGCTCAAATATTCATGCATATACAGCCTTACCAAATCTAAAGGCCAGCCTTAACTCTACTGCTAGGAAATGCAAGTTCTTCAACATCTCTTAGAATCAAGACCAAGTAATGTTGCAGATGAAAAATACTACTTGAATGTAAAATATTACAATTAAAATATATAACTGGATCTGGAAAGGTGGATAGCTTTTTAACATTAAGAAATATGTCCAAGTTCCAGTTAAAAGCACATTGGAAAGACTATTAAAATGATGGAAACCAAAAAGACAGTATTTCGTCAATACACTATAAATCTTTCTGAATGCCCTTAGAAGTCATGAGCACAACTGGGTCTTACACTAACATGAAGTCAGGGGGACCATGTTCTAAATTGTGAGTATATTCTAATAAAGCCCATACCTCTTGTCAGTACAGAGGCACACACCTTCACTGGGTGAGAAAAAAAAATAGAGATCTACTCATTAAAACTGGTTTCTCCAGCATTGTAGTGGATCACTGTTGGTCTCATTGAGGATGATGATCCCCATATTTCCCCTTCTTTTCCCATAGCATCCACTAATTTTGGTCTACAAAAGGAGTTTTGCTGGAAGGTGAAGGCAAGGAAATGGTCTAACAAAAAAACCTTCAAACCTGAGTACTCATGCTGGTGTTTCCTGTCGTTTACCACATGTACCTCAAGTTCATTAAAACCCAAGGCAGTACAGGCATGCTTTCTCTCAGCCCAGGACTATGTTTCTTTCTCTACTGATACTCTCTGGAGAGTGCAGAGCATATATAATACATAGCTATGTTACTCTGTGAGGCTTTGGCAAATGGATAAGCACTATAGTGATCGAATTACTTGGAATTACTTAGCAAATTTCCTGCCACTGATCAACACTTATAAAACATATTTGTATGCATCTTTAAGTGTTTTTCTTAAGATGACTCAACCCTGTGCAAAAAAACTGGCACAGCCCACAATGTCATAGAATCATAGAACAGTTAGGGTTGGAAAAGACCTTAAGATCATCCAGTTCCAACCCCCCTGCACTGGCCAGGGACACCTCACACTAAACCATATCACCAAAGGCAATGTCCAACCTGGCCTTGAACACCACCAGCAATGGAGCATTCACAACTTCCCTGGGCAACCCATTCCACTGCCTCGCCACCCTTACACTAAAGAATTTCTTCCTCGTATCCAATCTAAACTTCCCCTGTTTAAGTTTGAACCCGTTACCCCTTGTCCTCTCACTACAGTCCTTAATGAAGAGT
>JANRGW010010765.1:0-28999 GCA_024733675.1 Psilopsiagon aymara
TAAAAGTGCTACATAGCAGGCAACAGCATACAATTGAGTTCATTGGCTGTTTTCCCCTAAAATCAAATCCCCTTGAGATACACATCGGACTTCCCCATCTTCCTGCATTACCCACCAAGTATATCTGGATCCTTGAGCAAAAGCAATTCCATGAGTGGGTTTGCCTTTACCTGAAGCAGGAATAACCCAGACTGTCTTCCCCAGCAAATTCTTTATGTGCACCACCCCTTCTACAGTATGTAAAAGTTCTGACTGGGCTGGGCCAGCCCTGTTGGCGGATCCTCTGGAGTTGACCAACCAGGTGGCTTTTGGTAAATGTATATCCCAATGTTTGAAAGTCCCATCACTCATTGCTCCCAGTGTAGTTTTTAACAGCCCATTGTACCGTTTGATTTTCCCAGAGGACCAATTCGTGCCAATTATCAGTTACCCCTGTACACAAGGGAAAAAGCAAAAAAGAGGCAAAAAAAGTGAAGCAAGATAAAGAAACAGTGTACTCACCACCTGGGTCATCATCTGACCAGGAATTATGATTATGTAAACTGAAGCTGCAGCTTTCAAGCACGAATATTCTTGAAATAGTTGCACTAATGTTACATGGATATAAAGATTTCACACAGTTCTGACTGCAAAGGTTTGGTGGAGCCATGCCCAGTGACTGTTCCAAACTATATTTTTAACAGTCTAGGAATATTGTAAAAGTTATCAAACAGCAAACACTTAGGATAAATTGATAGGATTGTCTTTTTCTTTCAGATGGACATAACTTTATGACAGGAAATAATAGGCTAATGTAAACAACTTATTTTCCTACCTTTATATTTCAGTACACTAGTTCAATATAACCACATTTCTCTGAAGGCTCATATTCTGTTATTGAAACGGAATGGTGGGAACCAACTTAAGAACATGTAAAATGCAAGATTTTTTAATCAATGAGAAGCTATTAATTTAACCAAGCCTTCCTGTAATAATATTGAGACAGACTGTCTGCCTGTTTTTACATTATAGCTAGCTTTGCAATCTGTAAGGAATCTAATGAGGTGTGTACTTTTTGTGAATTTATTGATTCAGAGTAGTCTTTAGCAATTTAATGCTGCCAAAAACTTGATATCTCTCCCTAATTCGTGAGTGGTTGCTTGCTTTCTGGAACAAAAAATTTACTATTTTAGTAAGAGCCATTGACTCATGCCACTACACATGGAACTCATTTAGCTGCTCTTCACTAGATCACATTAAGTAAGTTCAGTCCTCATTAAGCTCAGACCTGATGTGACCCAATACATCAGTAATCTGAGTGACACACATATAAAACCACGCTGCTGCATCGTTTGATAGGCTCATTAAAGTCGTGCTGCACACTGTGGCTCAGTGGCAGCATGATCTCTCAAGCCCCCAGATAACCACAGTGATATTCTAAGTAGTTTTTAACCCTATGTATTTGGAATTGACTAAAAACTCAGAGCAAAAATTTCAGGTAGACAAATTAATGTATTTTAAGACTTACAGAAACCAAATAGATCTTCTGAATATAAAATTATACCTTAGTTTAAGCACCTTTATCCTAGCTTCATGCTGACTTCAGCAGAATAGTCCACAGCTGAAATGAAATTTCATTTCATTCAGAATTACAGTACTTTGTCAACTGTGGCTTTGTAATAGTCAATTAAAAATTGCCATTAGTTTAGGAAACTTTTATGTATACTTATAGAAGAGAATTTATAGCCAAGCATGCTCATATCTCTGAGAAATTAAGAAGCTTTTATTTCTTTTGCTTAGTTTTCATAGAATCATAGAACAGTTAGGGTTGGAAGGGACTTGAAGATCGCCTACTTCAAATGTCCCTGCCAGGGCCAAGGACACCTGCCACTGGACCAGGTTGCTTAAAGCTCCATCCAGCCTGGCCTTGAACACTTCCAGGAATGGGGATTCTCAGCTTCTCTGGGCAATCTATGACAGTGTCTCACCACCTTCACAGTAAAGAATTTCTTCCTAATACTAATCTAAATCTACCTTCTGTCATCAAAGTCATTCTCACATTGTTCTGTCACTACAAAGGACACAACCTTTCCTCCCACCACTAAAGATGTTAAACTACACTGTTGCCAGTAATGATCCCTGAGGAATACCTCTTGTCACTGATCTCCACTTGGACATGAAGCCATTGGCCACAATTCTCTATATGCGACCATCCAGCCAATTCCTTATCCACAAGTGGTCCATCCATAAAATCCATGTCGAGAATGCTATGCAGCACAGTGTTGAACGATCTGCAGAAGTTGAGGAAAATTGCATTAGCTCTTTTTCCTTATCCACTTATGCTGTAAACCCCGTTGTAGAAGGCCACCAAATTTGCTTAGGCACAGTTTGCTCATAGTGACACCATGTCAGCTGTCACCAATCACCTTCTTCTTTTCCATGCGCCTTAGCATGGTTTCCATCATCTTGCTGAGCACAAAAGTAAGACTAACCAGTCTGTAATTCCCTGGTTCTTCCTTCTTCCCCTTTCTACAGTTATTTGATGTATTTTTTATTTATGCTGACTTTTTGGTGAGGTATCTGAATGTCTTCCATTGGGACACTAAGCAGTATGTAGTTCATGTCTGAAATATGCTACATAGTCTGGAAAAATTTTGCTTTGTGTATGGAAAACCAAAACAGATGTACTGGCATGTGGAAAAAAATAGAAACAATGATACATCCCTTGCTACTGAGTAGAGCTGTCTGGAAAACAAGTATTCTGTTTTTTGAAAATGTCAAGGTTTTACAACTTGTGTTCACCCCATGTCAGAGCAAAGTCCACCTTATGGGTAAGACAGTTTCACACATTTTCTTGAAGGTGGAAGACACAGACAAATTGATGTCTCATTGCAGGTGGAAGTTGATCTAGATGACCTTTAAAGGTTGCTTCCAACACAAACCATTCTACGACTATGAAAATTCTATATATTAGCTCCAAAGCCATTAGAGTTTTGCTGTGGATTATATGCTTTCTATCCTATCAGTTTCCTGCTTCTTAAGCTCTAGTTTAAGAAATGGGCTTTGGCAAAGCGTGATGGAATTGGAACTACATTTCCTGGGGTCAGTCTGCTCCAGGGGAGCTCCCCCCCGTCCCACATGGCAGCAACATAGACAAAATTAAGAAAGAGCTCAATCCTTAGTATATAGTTAGAAGAGTCATGATTTATAAAATCCAAAGATGGATATGTTAAATATCTGAGTACACTGATTAGTATAGGCTCCCTGTTTTGTTGGTTGTACAGGGCATTTCTGTAACTTTTATTCTACACATCAGCTAGCTAACTGAAATATAGTACTTGGAGCATTTTTATTTGTGTTTGACAGGAGTAAAGAAGAAAACTTTGAGTTTCTAGTGAAATCCAAATTGCTCCTAAAAATATGCTATTCCACATCATCAGTGGAGTTCATGTTAGACTGAAATTATTTGAAGTTGAAAGAACACTTAACCATGGGTTTTACTTCTAATCAAAGGAAAGAACAAAGCAAAGTCAAAGATACTTTTATTGACATTTTTTGGACCAGAAGTTTACATTTCAGTTCGAATGGGACAGCTTTGCTGCTTGAAATTTATGCTTTTAAAGACTGATTAATCAGTACCAAGGTAGATCATGCAATATCTCTCTCTAATCGCAAAGGTAAAATATTTTTTAAAAAGTCAGAATAAGCAGATCTATATTCTGTTAACTGAATGTATCTATACCCATTACTTGTAATCAATTTTAACATAAAATGTGGGGAAATAAATCTGTCTGTTAGTGATTTTTAGTCTATAGTCAGTGAAATCCAGAGTTCTCTGAACATCTTTAAAGGGTCACTCTAAAGCTTCTTTGGTTACAAAAAATAATGAAGCAAATCAAGTGTGTTGCCACACTGATCTACAGTCCAGTATAAAACTCTCCTACTGCACAATGTACAGTGACCTGCAAATTTATTAAGGTGCAGACTTTAAATCTGCATAACTAACTCTTGTAAATTAAAAAAATATACTATTTGAATCTAAGCATTTCTAAAATGAGTTCAGTGGTCTTCATATTTTTTATTGCAAACTATTATTTTCAAACATTTCTAAGTGAAGATAATACATATGTGCAGCATAATTCATGAATGAAAAGCCTTTGACAAATTTGGTGTAGTGCAAAGACTTTCACTGTACCACTTTACCTAATGTGAAAACAAAACAAAAACTATAACAATAATCACAATAAAAATAAATACCATATTAGAGTACAGAAAACATAACCTAAGATGGTGTTTCATAGGAAAAGGAGACCTAAGATGACTGGATATGGAAATGTACCCACTAGCTAACAGTGTATGACAAATGAAACATGTTTAAGTAGCCTAATTTTCTTTCTGATTTAATAGGATCCAATAAATGGAAACTGTATGGCCAGAATAATGAAAAGAGCACAAAATTTATCTCATTCTGTTGCGTCCTCTCTGTGTTCTTTTGTCCTTTGATTGCACTGGTGGATAATATTATTTTGTTCCCAAGGAAATCTGTCCCTTTGATTAGGTTGCAGATATTCTCTCATTTGTCACTGTTCTATCAAGCTATGCCATGTAACAGCAGGAACCCTTGATTATTTAATTGCTTGTAAGAACTCATTAAATCTTACTATCAATCATTGGACATATGGCAAATATCACCCAATGGCATGAGAGGTTTTAACAGTGATCTGTCACTGGGGCATACCCTTTCTTTAGCAGCACAGGCCCTTTGTTTAGTTCTCTGAACATAATAATTTTTAATTAATATTGATTTGCAAAGAGTGTTCATGCAGTGGCCTTAATCTATTGGTACCAGCATAACCTTCTAACAAGAACATTTATAATTCCATATAAATATCCAGAAACCTCATCTAAGAGAGTTTAACCTTTTTACAGTGTTTTGTAGATGGTGTTAGTCTAATGGTAATCTAATTTAGTCTTCAAAGTGGATATGGCTTATTAAGAAAAACATATAATAAGAAGTGACATAGTGGGCTTTGCATCAACACCTTCATGAGTTCTTATGAAGTATCTGTGATGATATGAAGGAAAAAGAAATTTTTCAAAATATAGAGTATTAGCTATAGCTAATAGAGGTAGCTATCTATTCAGCTACTTCTTTGTCTATAACAAAAAGCAAGTCAAAGGACTGGGAAGAAATCACACCAAATACTATTTAATTTAATCACAGATCCTCAAGGTTTAGAAATTATATAAACATTGATGAAAGGACCTAAAATAATGAAAAACTCTGATTACTGCAAAAATCATACCCTGGATAGGTAGTCTTAACATGAGCAAAATTTAGACTCTGTATTCTTTGTTATCTGAAGTGTAGCTATAACTAATTTCACTTGAGAAGGTTCAAAATGAGCAATGCTCTAAAGACATATAAACTTTCAAAGGTGAAAGTTTACAGCAGTTGGCAATGGAACCACATAGCCACAAACATATGAGTTAGAGCTACATTTGACTCTCTTCTTAGAATCAGAATCGTTCAGATTGGAAAGGACCTTAAGATCATCTAGTTCCAAACCCCTGCCATGGGCAGCGAAACCTCCCTCTAGACCATGTTGCCCAAGGCCCTACCCAGCCTGGCTTTGAACGCTGCCAGCGATGGATGTTCTGCCAGGAACGCTTGTATAGCTAACATAGATATCTTGCTAGGGATGGATGTTCTTGTGATGACAGCTCTTTTACTCTGCTGAATTCACAACCTTTAACTAGACTTATTGTTCATTAACATCATGTGGAAGTTGCGGGAAAGAAAAAAACTTGAAACAATGAGCCCAAACACAAAACACTTTATTGATGAATATATTCAATAAAACTCTTGCTTCCATCTTTCTTATTGTTGATATACTGTTATTCAGAGATAATACCATGAGGTCTAAGCTATTTGTAATAATTTTGTTTTAAATCCTTTTTGTTTCAATGATTGTATGTGGGAAACATAAGAATAATTGATAAACAGAGAAAAGCAGAAATTGGAATAATTCCTTCTGTGAATCAGGTTTCTATTCATATATGCTCCCTGTGAAGTACTATGCTCTTTATTTGGTCTGTGGCTCTTTTATATATCTTTTTAAGATGACATATAGGTTTTGCCGTAGCAACAGGTTACATTTGGGAAGGGTGGGTTAAATTCTAAAATGATATTTGTATGTCCTTGGAACAAAGTTTTGAACATGGATCACAGCTGATGTCAGTTTGGTTTGCTGTTTTGATTCAGTTGGTGAGCTCTACAAAAGAAGTGGAGATGTAAGTATCCATAAATAGCAAAGAGCGCAGACACTTTGCTTTAAAATGGAGTGGAAAGGAAGTTGTGAGAAGTAAGAAAGCAGCAGGTCCTAATTACCTGAGATATGTATCTACTTTTAAGTATGAAATGATGAAGAAAACGATGCAGAAAAGGAAGAGGGATTTGGGAACTGGATTTTTTGTATGCTAGTATTTCAGGCTTTATTTTCTTGGCTTATGAACTACTGTCTCTTTTTGTGTATTCACCCCTGTTCTGTTAATGGCAGTAATGTACCAGACATATCTATTATTTGTCTTGTAGTATGCTGTTTAAGGGTTATATCATGGTTTTTTTTCAATAAAACTTCACATTTTTATGAGGACTTATATTAAGATTCCAACATTTTCCAAACAATTGCATTGATTTTAAAATATATATACATATTTTTAATCTTAATTTCTTAATGTGTGACCTTCTTCCAAAGAGGATTAACCTATGTTTAAATGACTGCATGAATATATACAGTCTGAGGACAGATTATTCAGGTAGGTTTTTTACTCTCTGTTAAACTAAACTGTAATTCATTTTTGTGCAGGCAGAAGTCAGTCCTGTAACGAGGGAAAAAACCCTTCATTGCATTCATTCATATTCAGCTGCATTCAAAACATTAATATTCAGCTGCATCTAAATGTGCTTAACATCATTATAGCAGTATAAGGGACGTCAAAGTGCAATTTTCCTTTCCTGGAAAACATCAGAGACTGTCTTAAAGTTCCTATAAGCAGTGCTACCTGTGAAAAACTGTCCCAAGAAGCTAACCAGACATTATGGCCCACAAGAGAATTGTTTCAATGGATAAGAAAAGTTTCAATGAATATATGCAATTTAAGTACAGGGTTTTTTTTATGTAGTTTACATAAATACCTTGACAAAATGTTTCAGGTAGATAATCACAAATTATAGTGGTTTTATAAGAATTTCATTATTAATTCTGGTCCTGGTTGTTCACAGTTTTCCATGTTAGGACTTCATTGAAGTCTTTTTTTTTTTTTTTTTACTGCCCTTTTGCTAACTTTTAATAATTGCGTAACGTAAGATGATGGACAAAGTCAGGTATTCTATTTGAAATTCTGAGCATACTCAGGCTATTTGGCATTTTTTCTCAGAATTCAGAGGAACAAAGAATTTCCACCGTGTCCGCAAACCTACACGTTTATGCCCTTGCTACACTTTATACAGGGTTGCTTTAGATGAGTGCATGTTCTAAATGCCAAAGACTGGTGAACAAAATACTGTCTGACATTATAACATTGCCACAGAAATAGCCATGAATGAATTTTTTTGAGAGTATGCAAGCAAAGTACTTCATTAACCATTCAGAGCAACTGGAAACACCTTGCTTTCCCAAGAAAACATTTTAACTGAAGGATTTCACAGACTATTAACAAGAGCTACAACACATTACAGTAACTTTACTGCTTCCAAAGTAGGTTTGGACCAATCATGTCATCTCAGGAGTAATGAATGATGCTTCAAGGTAGCTGACAGCACTATTCTTTTTCTCCACAGAGATATTTTGGTGTAAGTGTACAAGAGACACCATGAGATTATGCCACAAAGTACAGATTTTTTTCCAGGAAGCAACTGAATAAGCTTTACTACGTGAGTGTAGAATAAAACCCATTAAAACCCATTAAAAGAACCCAAACTGTAGACAGAAGGTGAAGCAGGATTGGTTTGCTGTAACAGTAAAGGCAATAGAATATCCATTTATTAATTAAAAGTACATTTTATGTATTGTGATGTGATAAATAGTTTGACTGTTTAGGTTAATTCCCTCAGAAATGCACCTAAGGCTATTAACACTGATAAATTATGCACTACTACTTTTAAAATTTCTTATAGACAGTCTTCACAAGTAGGATCCACCTTATTTTTGGTTTCAAGCAGCAGTTCTGTGCAATCATATTCAACATTTAACTATTGCCACTAAAAGCTTAATCACCAGAAGAAAAAGCCAAGCTTTCACAAACAGTTTTAACTTGTTTTTTTTTTCCTTCTTTCCCTGTCAAATACACATGAATATGAAACACAAAGTTTCCTGTTTTGAAGGACTACACTGGAAGGAAACAGTATACTCTTAACTATATACTCTCTCGTCTTTATTCTCCCTGTAACTTGGGAGTGCTAAACCAAGCAACCACTAGATAAAAGCAATGCTTAAAATGTTGCAATGACATTTTAAGATATAAATACCAAGAGAATACTGAAGGGGTATGTGTATAAATAAACACACACACAAAGTCCTAGAAAAGATATTAATCTGTATTTCTTCGAGGGGGGTATTAACTAAATCAGCTATTGGTGAAAAAAAATCATAGAAGTCCTCCATCTTTGAATATATAATATTTAAAGCTTAATATCTATATTTTGTACATGCGTATAAATAAAGTGTCTGTATTCTAGTAGACAAATGTATCCTTGAGTACTTAGCTTATCTCTGAAAATCAGGCATCAAATACCATATTAAAAAATTCAACTTAATCTGTTTGTCATTTTCTGTAAATTTGAATGTGTGAACATGTGTATACGTGAGTGCATATGCTTCTGTATGTGTATATATGTTCTGAAAAACAGGGTATTCTGTCACCATCTGATGGTGGTGATGGAAGGAGACAAATACCTTTCTCTAGCTATAGTTTCTAAAGGCAATTAAAGGGTTCATTGTTTCGATTCAAAAAGCTATTCATAATAAGTTACAATAAAATGCAATTAATCACAATTTTATATGAGCAGAAGCTTTTGGCTTGTGCATGTTTTTTCTGGAAGGCAATTTAAAGCTTATAAACATAAATCACATCTTTGAATTTTAACCACAAAACATTTACACAGTACTGACCTACCACCTACAGTGTCTCAATATACATCCAAGAAGCAGAGCACACCACCTGTAGTTGCTGGCACGACCATGAAGCAAGGACCTGGAGACAGCATTTTCTTTTAGGGGAGACCAGGTATTGAGGCATCAATTCAGGAATTCTCAGAAGACTGGGAGAGAAAAGAACATTCATTTCCTTATCACAGTATTAAGAGGTCATAATAATTAAAGCAGTTATTTGGACCACACAAATATCTGAACAGGGTTCTATATCCAGGAAGTAGTTCTCTGTTACCATGTATTTACCCCTTTTTTCCCCACAATGTATTCTGTAATGATGCTTGTGAAATAAAACCTACATCAAACAGATGCACAATTGCTATAATACCTCATCACTAGCTGATCACTAGCTGATTTGGCTTGGCCTGCAAAAGAAACCCCAACCTTAATTCAGAAAGGTGAATTACATTTAGAAAAAAAATATGAAGAAATGTTAACTTTATTTTACTGGAGGAGAACTGAAGCTCAGAGATGCTCTATTGTTTGCCCAAGCTTACAGTGGTTTAGGTGAAATTTTGAAAGCCTTCTGAAAAGTCCACATACTTTCTTCACAGCCTGTTCAGATCTTTACCATTCTCACTTTAAAGATTTTTTTTCCTTCAGTCCACTTGCAAGGTGTCATGCTACAACTTTTTATCACTGCCCTTTGTCATTTCACTGTGAATCTCTGAGAAGAGACCGCTTCTATTTCTCCATAACCACCTGTTACATACATAAAGAAAGTAACTTTAGCCACCTTCTTGCCTGGCTAGATGAATAACTTTCCTTTAGCATGGCATGTACTTCATTCCCTGCCTATCTCAGTAGCCCTTCTCTGGCTTTGCTCCAGTTTGTCAGAACTTCTCTTGTAGTGGGGAGCCCAATGCTGACCATGGCACCTCAGATGTGAGTGCATACGCAGTTTCTCAGAGGGGATAAAAACTTCCCATGACCTGCTGGTTGTGCTTTTGTTAATGAGGCCAGTGTGGGCTATTGACATATTCTGCTTGCTGTCCACCAGGATGTCAGTGTTGTCCTCTGTAGAGCTAGCTGCTTTCCAGCCAGTTGGCCCCAGCTAGCACAGGTACAAAACCAGCCCTTCCCTCTAGAAAAGAGGTAACTAAGGGCTACATGATACACATAATTATATTTTAGGAGAAAAGATATTCAAGAATATCCTAAAATAGGACTGCAGTCTGACAATTACCCTGTGTTTCCCGTTAAGGTTAAGGGAACCTTCAGGACCCCGATCCTTTAGATATTAAAGAAAAATGAAAGAAAAAGGTATGTGGAAAATGAAAAACACATTATAGAAAATTGGATAATTTGCTAGATCTTGCAGTGTCTGGTGAGATATTCTTTAGCAGAGACATTGTTTTATTCCAAACAATCACAAGTCAGTAAATTTTTTTAAAAATTTCACATTCACTCATGCCCATAATTTGGATTCTCTTACCATGTTTCTGGGATTTATAACTCCTCTGCTGGATCTTTACCACTTTTTTGTCACTCTTACATGCCTGCATATTGATTCTGGAACTGTTAGCTGTTACTGGCTTGTTTGCATAATTGAATCATGGTCCCAAATGATTATTTTGTGTTATAAAATACTTTCCAGTGTATTAAGGAGCCAATTGAAAATGAAAGGGAATGGTTATTCTAAAATCTTTTTCTCATTTGATGTTAGCAAATTCTTTCAAAAATTCACATCTCTTCTGTGCACAAACTGCTTACAAAAATGAGTCTTGTGCCAGTTGGAGTGTTTTTAAAGCACGTACAACTTTAACCTTTCTTAATCTAATTTACATTTTAAAATGTTTGTGGTTCCAATCTAATTCGTGCTGATCCTGCCATGGAAATGTGGGAGGACAATGTTTAAAATAATAATAATTCTTTCCTCTTTCAGGCAGCCAAGCATAGAAAAGAAGAGTTCAGAGTATGTTAGGAGAAGAAAGAAAACAGGCCTAGGTTTACTAATTTTTTTGCTAAAGTAAAGCCACATATGGAATCAGTATATTCACAGTAGAGGTTTTGGAACAAGCACAGATGGCCTGATAAATAAAGGAAAGAAAGTAGTGGCAGAAAATCAAGCTACTTCTATGTTGTAGAACATATCTGCAGAAGCAGGAGATGAATTGATAGAGCCATTACTGCTGAAAAAGAGACTTGTTGCCATGGGAGCAGGGCTAAGGATAGCTGGTACTCTGGGGGTAGTGGCTGGGGGACAAGAACAAAAAGGAGGGATAAGAACTTGGAACACTGTATGTACAGGAATGACTCTTCCACCCCTTTCCCCCTCCACCCCCGCCCCTCTGTTTTAGGAAGCCTGAATTGCCTTATTCCCAACCTACGTAATCACATGTATGAGCAGGCCAAGGCCAGAAATGCAAAACTTTACAAGAGGAATACTAAGAACCTGTTACAAAAATAGTTAGGTTTATCTGACCAATTTGGAATCCACTGTTCTCTCTTTCCTTTGTGCTCATTTAAAAATATACACAGTATGTAGACACAAGATGAGTATCCATACTCACAGGCTGATATCTTGTGGATCCCTAAGGAAAAGACATGGGAACAGAAGTTTCACAGTTTTCTCCTCTAGGAAGTCATACGTTGGCTTATAGGAGAGCAGTTGCAATTCTAATACTAGGAGGGTATGACCTAGGGAGAGACATAATTTTTAAAAACCTTGCTAAATTCTCTTATGATGCTTTTCAGTAAAAAATAGCACAAAAATTCCAGCAATATCCTGATGTCATTGTACCTAGGCATGGTTTAACAGAATAAAATTTGCTCTATTATTTAATCTTTTTTTTTCTTTTATTTTTTTAAAAAGTAAGTTACCTCAAATTAGGTTGCCATATCCTGTATACAAATCATGTGTTGCAGTTCCCTGTTTTCTCAGACAGCAGGTATTTTAAATAGGAAAGATTAGGAAAGAAACTTTTCTCATCCCAATTTTCCAGGCACAGAGGGGACAAATGATTAAATATTTATATCATAGTTAAACATCAAACTCTGGACCCTTTGTCCCATGATTTATCTGCAAATTTTCTTGTCTTCCTCATGAATCTGCCTTGCACTTATTTTCTTACACCCTACAGTCTGATCTGATTGTTCAAACTCTGTGACCAAAACCCTCACTTTGTCACCTTTTTTGAAAGTGGATATTAATAAACACAAACAGGACTTGTCGGTGCAGCAAAAAAATTAAAGTGCCTGTTATACGCAAAGTAAATCTTTAATGATGTTTAAAAAGGAGCTAAACATCTCTATGGGAAGTCTTAAAACACTTATCTCTTAGGCCCTTATTTAGTTTTGCAAGTCTGTTGCTTAACAAGAGAGAAATGGGTCATCTAATGTTATATTAATCAGTAAATTAATATTTTAATTTGATTTTCTTTATAGTTGAGACGCTTGCGGCATCTCCAGTGTTTTCTCTCTCCATACACTGATGTTAAGCGGTATCATTATCATATTGTACCTTGGGGTTGTGAGATAACAGGGTCCAGTGATAGCTCTATTCTTAGGAGAGTGGGTAGTTTATGATGACACTTCTACTTTTTAAATGGCACATGGAGGCTCTCGTGTAATAAAATGTCTTACAGCTGAGTCATAGGCTTTTCTACATTAGGCTGTTCAGTTCATGTACTTGAAAACACAGCTTTCAGGTGATACATTTTTCCAGTCTTTTGATACAATCTTTACAGTGTGCTTTAGTAAAAATCTCACTCATTCGGTTTTTCATAAAGAGTCCTATTTTGAAGGTTTTTGATAGGTGAAAGAGATACGACTATCAATAGATGAAAAAGAGAGAAAACGAAAATTAATTCATTTTTTGAAGGTTAAGTTCTAGTTTAATTTTTTTCCCCCAAATATTCAGTAAATCAAATGCAGAAGAGACACAAACTTCCATTTAGTATTGTAACCTCTAATTACCTTTTTGAAATCTCCTTGGAATATCAGAATCTGTGATTAGATCAGGCCAGACTATCCCTAGCCCTTGTGCATCTAAACAACAACTGACAAAGAAAGATTTCTCCTTTTTGCTTTCTTATGCATGACCTTATAACAGGTCAAAATAGTGCTAAGATGGAAATGGTTCACAGGTCACTGTTAGGTTAGTACAAAGGAAGAAACAGTCTTTGTTCCTTTTACCTCCTTAGGCAGTCACATATCTGACCTTCTCACATTCTCCCTTCCCTCCAGACTCCATAATTGAGGATATTTACTGCATCAAAGATTCCATGCCTAGTACAGGCTCCCTCCGTCTGTTACAGATACACAAATCATATGTCCTAGTGTATGTTCGTTCTGGTCCAATGATAAGTTACATGTCTGAGTGAAAATATATGCTTGGTGATACCCTCACATACCAAGGTCAAAGCAAATCACATTCACACATTCCATATCACAGCTGTTTACTGGCCATACTTCAGCACATGCACCACAACCATATCTGACTGTAAAATAGCCAATGCTTTATTGTTTCCTGTGCTTCACTGTCTTTGTAATAGAGTCATTCACAAAAATGCATCCAAATGCAAGTTCCACTTATGCCCACAATTATGCAGGTGCAAAACTGGCTCAGCAAGAATGTAGGCATAGTGACACTTTCTTTCTCTCCCTCCCTCTCTCTCTTTTATTTCTTTAATAATTTAAAGCTAGGGATGTGAAGTGGCATTTTAAACATTGCATATCATGGGGTTCTAGGTCTGGGGACTCAATTTTGGCAACCCTCAGGTGCAGTCGGAAGCTTTTTTCCCATTTCAGGATAGCTGTATCAGCTTTCTGAAAGATAAATATGCCTGGATTCATTCAGCCTTGAGGCAAAAGATGATGCATTGGCCATTGGTTGGATGACTGCAACAAAACATTTTTAAGTTAAAATGAATGGAAGAATCTAAATGATTATGCTTTTTGTCTTAGCATAGTAACAGCAGAGTTAATAAATAATCTTATGAGACCCAAGAGAAATTTAGTGATAGTTTATTGAAAACTTGTGTGAATATTCACATTGGTTTTGATTGCTACTCATTTCCTCCAATGAAATACCCATTTTTTTATAAAAGCTTATAAATAGGACAACAAACATTTGAATGGGTTTTAAACTAGGATGAACTTCAGAGCCTAATTCAATCTCAAAATCCTTTTGAACTCAGGATTAGATTTACCCCAGCGTTACTATGACGGAATTTTCCAAAAGCATGAAATTCCAGAGTTTGGCTTCATTGTGAACATTTCACGCATCTATAACTATCACGTCATTAAAGTCAGCACTTGTCAGTATCAACACAATAAGCTTGTGCTCTCAGTTACTTGTTACTGGAAGTTGAAGGGACAGGTCTGACTGTCTATACAATCTTGGAGTCTTTATCCACAACTCCAGAAGAAGCAAGTCAAAGGACTACATGGACTACATAAGCAGGGAAAGCCGAGAGTGTCTGAAAAGGGTGGGTGCTCCATGCATTAAAAAAATCTGGTAGTCTGCTTAAATGAAACCAAATAACCTAAGGGGCCTGGATACACTCCCATTTTTATAACACATGCAAAAGCAAGTTAGGAAGAAGTTGCTTGCTTTAGCTACTTAAAAAATAGATTGAAATTCCAATTCTTCTGTCCAAAAAGCGCAGCAACATTTTTTCTCTGTATTGATTATCAGTCCACTTGGTTGAAACAGTCCTGACTAAGATCAAAATCTCTTTGGAAACATGACTTTAAACCTGATGAAGTACCAACACCACTGCACTATGCCATCAGATGGGTATTTTTGGAAAATGAAAGTAAATCAATATTAATAATATAAACCAGAATTTGATTGATTTTGCCATTAAAACGTGTAATGGTGAAAGAGCCCATATCTAATGATTTTTGTTAAAGTCTGTAAGTAATGTATTAATTAAACTGGATACATGAAAATATTTGAAGACATTTGTAAGACTTACTTGGGTCAACCATCATTTAAAAGCAAAAATTCTACCATTAATAAATCAGAGAAGGATCATAGCTGTTAAGCAATAAGTATGAAAGTCACATGAAAGGATGATTATGAGAAATTTGAAAACAGAATTTGCAGTCTCCGTCATTCTCTGTCTCTTACAGTCTAATAACTTGTACTGACTGGTGAGAGAAGCAATAGAAACTGATAATTCTTTAAATGACACTAATTCCAGGATGTATGCAAAGCCTAACCAATGCCTTAGCATCTATCAAGGACATATTAAATAACTCAAGATAGTGGATTAATATTGTGTAACAATCTTCAGAAATTCTAAACCATCCACTCCAACATCCTTACTAGCATTGATTATGAGCCATTGAATCAGTACTTTATGTTCATTTCCTTTCATTCACTTTATTTTACACTGGGGAATATTTGCATTTGCACTACGTTCCTGCTTCAAGTCAAACACACTTTAAAATTCATACCTGCCTTAATGCAATAGTAACATTGGTAGCCTGTTATTGTCTTTGACAACTCCGTTCATCCTCTCCTCCTCCCTAGAGGGGAGAACGAAAAGACAAAAAACAAACAGTAAAAAACCCCCAAAGAACAAGAAGTCCAGTGATTTGATAACAAAACCAGCGTAGAAATAGCTAATGGGGAGATTTGGAAATTAATAGTTAATGTATGTCAATAAAGTTCTAGTAATGAATTAAAAAAAAAAAAAAAAGGTTAACAAAAGCACACCCAACAAAATGAGGAGTTAGCACATTACAGCAATCAGTAAATCATTCTGAAAAAGACTCAAAATCACTACACAGAAACTGAAAACCACTAAGTTAATCCTTATTGTCAAGCCTAATGTGATCCAATGTATTGTAGTGAGGGAATGGGAAGGAAGTGTCTACACCACATGCTGAATTAAAGGGAATCAACTAGCCATTTACTTTCATTTATTTAGTAACCTTCATGATGAGATCATGATCATCAAATATGTTGTCTCCTCAGGAATCACAGACAGCTACTACCTTGCTGTCTTTTTTCTAGCCCACCCTTTCCAGTCTGATTTTTCTGTCAGACTTATTCGAACTGTTAAGTGGGTTTTTTAGGGGGGAGGGTTATTTTTTACTCTGTACCAGGAGAAAAAGATGCAAAGATAATATTCTAGCAGATTAATTTTAAGTCACTATGAAGGATTCACTAATAAATCTGCAAAGATAACAGTACAATATTTGTAAAAAGTAGTGCTCACAACAGACTATATTAACTGAAACCACTACAAAATAATTTTACTGCAATGGGTAAATAAAAGGAAAAAAGGCTGTTCTGAAAAACAAAACATGGTTTGTACCATCTTTCCTGCAAATCTATAGATCACTGTGCTAAACAAAGAGGACTTATTTTGTGCCTTTGGTAGGAAAGTCATCTTCTGTTGAAGTAATTTGCTGCCAAAGGTGGATCAGATGGAATGTGTTCCTGTTCCCACTTCCACAATGGGAACCTGAAGCCCTAGCTGTAGACATTTATTCTGTAGACTCAACAAAGGAATGTGAAATGCGTCTCGCAGTGGGTGAGAAGTCTTCTGTTCCAAAGGCAGCAGTATACCCAAAAAATCAGTAGGACGCAAGCTTCTGAATGACTCAATGGCTCACTGCCATTTAGGATCACTTATGTGTGCTACCCATCAATGACTTGGTAAAACTTACCTGAAGTTTGCAAAAGCAGCCAGAAATAGTAACTTTGGTCACTGTAGTCCCCTCACTACAATTCCTTGTCTAGGCAGCACTGCTTTATTCCAGCATATTCACAATTAATTTGAGTGTTGCCATAAGATTTTGTATTGAGTCATATTTACAGATGTTTATGCCATTTTGAAAGCAACAAATGAATAAAGTGCTTTTAGCTTTGGAGCTGCTTTATTTCCTTTCAATCTGCATTAATTCTTGTGTATTTAAAAACCTGACATTTTTTTCCAACAGTGGCAGTTGGTCCAATAGTAGATACTACCTCACTTGGTAAATCTTGAATAAATTATTTCAGAACATTGTGTTAGGTAGACTACTACTTTGAGAAGTACCCTGCTTGGGTGTGTACACAATATAAAATTAAATTTGTTCTTCATGTTACCTCTAATACTTGTACTCCCACATAGTTTAAGATGACATTTGTTGAAATATGAAAGAGGTAACACATAGAAGGGATTTTTGCTGAAGAATTATTGGTTAAATTATGTCTCTTTTCAAAGGGGTAATCTGGTTTTATGTTCCCTGTTCCCTACCTGCTTCCATGATAACGAGCAACAAAGCCTCAAAGTTAAAGTGAAATAAAAACAACAGCAACAGTTAGAAAAGCACCACAACATTGTTGAAAATCAAGTAATTTGTAAAGGAAAGAAGCCATAGGTTAAGTTCTTTGTTGCTTCTTGAAGTAATTTCAGACTTGTTTTTCTCTCTTAAACAGCTTCTATACAAATCCTTATAGTTTTCACTTGGTAGTGATGCTGATTGCATATCTCCACAGAATTGAATTCTGAAAAATAAAGCATTACTAGAAATTTCAGCCTTTTATTAAACATGGTCAGATTATTATTTTTTAAAAGTAAAAATCTTCCAATTAGCGATATCTGAATTATTCATGATACATAAATTATCTAAACCAGAATATGACTTCATTCTGTTCCAAATTGTCTGGTAAAGAATTTGAGTTCCTATGAATTTATTCATTGTTTTCATTAGATCTCTGAACAGTTTATGTACTGAACTTCAGTGCATAGGGTGATTTGCTGACAATTTATTTTGACTATTCACAATTTGTAAAGCATAGCTATTACTTAAGTCATGTGATTTATTTCTGCTTTCTAAACAGATTAATATTTTTAAAATGTAAAAATAACAAAAAATTCTTAGCCACTAACAAATTACAAGCAAAAACCCCCAAATTCTTTAGGTGATTTCTGATTCCCTTCTTCCTCCCACATTCAAGCAACAAAAGCTGTTTGAGTGTACCTTCACAAATACCAAAATGAAAGGGATCAAGCACACAGGAAGAAAGGTGTTTCAATTGGTTACTTAAAAGTCTTCCATTAGGTGTCAGCTGCTTACATTTCCAAACATTATATCCCACAATAATGAATAAAAGACTTCCTAATAAAAGGAAGGCTTTTTAAAGTGAACATTATGAGTACCTGCTCGAGACTGAAGTTAATTTTGTGCCTTGCATGAGCACTTTGGCTTGCAAACACAGAGCTTGATTTAGGAGTGGGTCACACTCCACAGTCATGAAATATCCATCTGTTGTGTGAACAGTCATACTCGAGTGAATGAAATTTCCCTGACCAGATCAGAAGTACGTAGCTCAGTATTTTGTGATACCTGATCTCTCCCCCAGCTGTGGAAACCTATTGAAGCAGCTCTACTTATAATACATTTGTCAGAATGCTAATTGGAAAAATGACTTCATTGTGTGAGTCATACAGTCACCTCTGTGGACCTCATTAGACTTAAATGAGCAGACTGAAGGCCAGAGCAATCATTCTGAGCACAGCCATATGCTGGTGAAGAAGCTGTCCCAGAAACAGGCTTGTGGCCAACTTTGGATACTTACAAATGGCTAGATGGAAGATGGAGGTCTTGGTGGCAGGAAATATATTGGAAACACTCACATATGTAGAGAGTTCCCTTTCACAACAAAGAACAAATCTTTTAAAATAGCAGATTCACTAGCTGGTATCTTTTTAAATTGCTTGTAATATTTTGAGTTCAGACAATAGGTATTTTTATGTGACAGTAGAACACACTTGCATTTAGCTGCGCGTTGGAAGTCCTCAGGAACACAAAACTTTTTTGCTGGGCGGTAAAGTCATTCCAGCCTGACTTAAAAACTTAGCAGCAACAATCAAATTAAGTTATTAGTTGAGAATGTCACTTTCCTTGAGAAGTTATATTTGTAGAGCTGCTGCTTACCCACATTTGAGAATCAGGTAGATCTGGATGAAGGCTTTAGCAGAAAAAACTGTTTCCCCTAACAGCTAAAAGGTAATATCTAGTAGCAGAAATAGCACAACAAGAGAGACATACTGCTTCATTTAATATTTTTAGCCTGAAAGATTCTGCTAATAGGATAGCCAGATTCAGAAGAGCTGAAGAAGAAAGCTATTTGAAGGTATCTCATAGTAAACAAATCTTGATGGTAAAAGCTAAATGGAAGCAACATGGGCTAGTGATCACCTGATGTCATCTAAATTTTATACAATTTTGGAGGGGGGTTTAGGGTGACTTACAAAGCTTGATTAACAAATGGAATTAAATTCCACATACTTTTTCAGAGCAGTAAAAATTTACTAATATAGTAATGAAGATTTATGGAATAACCTCCCCCAAAACAAAACTAGTGAAATACAAGATCTTTATGATTAGATATGTCTTATCTTAAATATATCTGTTTTGAAGCTATAGACCAACATACTTGTGTGGTTTAAAATCTCAACAGTCTGACCTTTGTGAATTTTGTGTCAACTACTCATATATGTCTGAACTTCAGAAAAGTACACATTTTGCTCCATTTTCCCAGTTGCTTTGCACACAGTCCTTCTATCTGACCTTGAAATAAACAAGAATGAACAAAACATTTTTGAAAACTGACAGCTCACTGCAACTACACAGAAATAAAATAGGCTTTTAAAAACCTACATTGTTACTAAAGCGTTTAAACTAGCAGTAAATCTTCAGAAGGCTATTTTAAGCAGAGCTGCAAACATGAAGACTGAAAATCTTGACATTCCCATCATCACTTGAGAGACAGAGTTGTATCTACTCAACTCCGCCTTCCTGCATGATGAAAAATAAATCTGAGAAATGGTCTTGAAGTATCAACCCCCCAGAACCTCTGCTCATGCAAGTTGTGTTCTTCCAACAGACTTGTTTCCATTACACTTCTCAGTGGTATAATTGGTAACACAGAGGTGAAAACCATTTCACAAAAATGGCCATAAATTCCTAAGTTCCCATATAAGAAACAACCAAGTCATAACCATTTTGTAGCAAAACAAAGGGATAAAAACTAGGAAGCAAAACTCACTGGCCATTCTGAGAGCACTCACGTTCAGCTTACACGTTTTTTTTACCATTTTAAAAAAAAAAGGAAAAAAGAAGAAAAGAAAGAATCTGACCCTAAAGCACAGAACTGAAAATAAAAATAATGATTTAAAAATATTTTTAAAATATCACTTTTTGATCACATGCAGTACCTGGCTATTTTCACCAAAACACCAAAAATTTAGAGGTTCATGCCCTGGTTTCATGAAAAGATTTGGGATTCATCGGGCTTGCCTAATCTTTAGTTTTACTAACGCTCTACTCAGAAATTATGAGCATCCACTAATTTACGTATCTCCTTTTAAAGGTCCTTCCTAAAGTAATTTGCTATATATATGGTTGACTGTGGATTTAGATACTGCTGTGTCAGTAGTATGACTAATTGTTACCCAGCCAGGTACATGTTTCTAGTTTTCTTCATCAATAATGTAAAGAAGTGCCTTCATCTTGCAAAGAAGTTGAACAAATTATCAAAACAAAAAAATTGTCATCTGAAAAGTTCTTTCTTCCTTTCTTTGAAGTCCTTTTGCACTTTGCAGTGCTGCCTACAGAATAAAATCAGGCCATGCACAGCTACTTTTGCACTCAGTCTTTCAAATTTTGAGCTTTTTCTAAAAAGCCAACAAAGACTGGATAGCACTGAAGAGTATGTGAACCAATTATTTTCAATGTCAGCACTACAATGTTAAAATGTTATAACTCACTTAACCCTGGTCTAGGTAATCCCTGTGGACAAATTCTTTGTCCTTGGTGTACCAGCAAACTCCTAATTTCTTTCTCCCAGTCTCTGACTTTAAATGCCAATCTTTAAATTATTAATTCCTGCAGCAAAAAATTATTAACTCCTTCTTTGAAAATGCTAAACCTACCTCCTAGTTGTTGAGTGTTACCATATTAAAAAAGAAAAAAGGATATGCATGTTAAAAGAAAAATGCAAAAATCTACATGGTAAAACTCTAGTATTATTAATTGAACACTTTGGTTCAAAAAGCAGAGCTGTCATTCCTTGATGTGAAAGTCCATGCTTAATATTAAAACTTAAAATTTCTGTCAGCAGACTGAATTGGAAAACTTGTTTTATTATCTACACATGATTTATAACTGGTATTGCTTGGAGTTTATTTAGTTCCCTAAAACGGAACTGTTGTTTGAACAGTTTGAAACACCGGTTCAACCCTGTTCAGTGCTTTGTTCAGTTACACTTTTTTGTCAATATTTCCTCCAAAGATAATAGAACATTCCAACTGCCTTTTCATGAAGCCATCTTTCTCATTTAACTTTTTTGCCCTCTTGGCAAGAAATATCCACAATTATGACTATTTTCCTAACCTTTCATTAACAGACAGGATAAATAGCAACATCAACCACATGCTTCTCCAAGGTGTAGTTTAAGACTATTTGTTCCTGAAACCATTAACAAGCAACAGTGCGGAAAGAAGGTTCTTCACAGTTTACTGGTTAGAATACTAGTAAGCTTGCATTTTTCTGAAGTTGCCTACTTTTTCATAGTTCTGTTGCTTCTTTGTATTTCTTTAGCCATATTGCCACTTTGTCTTTGCAGAATTCACATTAGAATAAGACAGGAAGGCCTCCTGCTACAAACACATGAACCTCTGCTGGGTGCACTGCATCCGTATGTCCATTTCTACATACTTCTTCTGGCACTCCACTCCCAGCACTGTTCAAAGCTGTTGAACGAAATAAAAGCTTCCACTCCGTGGAGCAGTAGCATTGCCTGCACAGTGGATCAGTGCTTAGAGATGAGTTTTACAAATATTTGGGCAAGCCTTATGCTGCATCAGACACAGAGAACAATACACACGCACAAGAGTGACCTCTGTCTCTGATTTGATGGGGTTTTTTTCAGCCTGATCACTACTGCTTCTACCAAATTTAAGCAAACAAGGAAATGTAATGCAAGAAGCTAAAATGTCATGCACCATTAAGAAAATTAAATAGTTCTTTCAGAAATGCTAATTTTTTCACATAGCATATGCTGTGGGTTTAATTTATTATTAGTAATGCTGTTAAATTGACTGAAAATGTATCATTATGCCTTAATAACCCTATTGTAAGTGCAGAGTACATCCTGAACTGGGGACCCACTAGTGATACTTTCATAATGTAATACAGACATAACCTACAAAACTAATGTATATTTCAAGTTTTCATAAAATTTCAAAATATGTGCAAATTAAAAATTGTTAAAATATGATTCTGATAAACAAAAATGTAACCCCTTTCAAAGTTTCACAGATCATACCATATGCCAAATAAAGTTCCTCTACATAACCTTGGCCACATGCTTTCAAGTTTAATATAGCTAATTTTCCCCACTCAGTAACTATTTTGAGTCTGGTAGTCCAACTTCACAAATTGTGAAATTCATCATGTAACCGTGGCACACAGACACCACAGCTAGTATGATGCACATCTTTTCCTCTTATCCCTTTGCCTATTACTTCCAGAAAAACCGCACAGTACATGCGCAAACTAATCTATGGGAAATAAAACCATTCCCTTGGTTCACCCACTTTGCCATATGGAAAAAAAGATCATCAGTACTTAAAGTTTCCTAGCCATAGGGCTTACAGAGCTTTGCCATATGACATATGTTTCTGCATGTATTGCTCAACTGTTGTTTCAGACTAATTTTTAGTGAAGTTTAATTGCATAATAATAGTAATAATAGTAATTGTATTTACATATCAATATAGATTTCAAAAGCCTTGCTGTAATAACTAAAAAATATTTTGTAACATCTCCTTTCTCTTTTTTATTGTTTCCACATTGTAGAAGCACACCAAACCCATATCCACTTTCCTTAGCCAATGTCAGTTGGTGCCTGTCCAGGCCTGTGGTGGAGGCGGTTTGGTCCCGTTCCCCAACTGGCTGCTAAAACTGGCTCCCTGCAAGCTCCAAGCCCCACAGTGCACTCATTCCCCAGGTCTTCCTCCTGATAGCTGCAGAGCTTATGCCCAGCTGTACGCGCTGCTCCTTCTCTCCCTTCAGCCACCCACTCAAACCTGTCCCTAGACACTGGCAACCTGGACCCCCAGCTCTCACCCCAAGGAGAAGCTTTCAGTATTTACTTGGCAGAGCAAGGCTTGGCAAGCTCTGTGGCTTTACAGCTACAGTGTGGGGCTTGGGGCTGTGATACTCCACTGAAACCAAGGGGATTTCTTCTGCTAAGTGGAAAGCATGAAGACATGCAGACAGGCTGTCAGGTAAGGGGTCTTACGTACTAACACATAAGTGGAAGAAGGAAAATGGAAATCTTTTTAAGGCTCCTCTTTGCGTTGAAATATAAAACCACACGATGAAAGAACATTCACATCGTTGTAATTTTCTAATGTTTTATACTTTAGTTTTATTTTTCATAGCAGTTTCTCTGATTTATTAATTTCAATTTTTATGTTATTTCTTTTTTTTTTTTTTTCTTGTTGCCTGTTTATTATTGGCATATATTTTTAGTATTTTTCCTTTGGATTTCTTCTTTTTTTTTTAAATTGACAAGACTTCATCTCTGTTTGTTAAAGAGAACCAGCTGTTTTCTTCAAAGATAATTTTCTGAAGCTGTTGTGCGCCATAATTACATTGCAATTACACAGCAATATCCATAAAAGCAGATGAGGATTCTATGTGTCCTTCTGACTCATTAAAAGTTGCAAAAATGATGGATGCAGTCTTTCCTAGCTTGACTATTGCCCTCTGTTGGCAAGCCCAGGTACTGTCACAGAGAGAAAGAGCTAAAGGAATAAAAGACAGCCTGTGAATGCAGATTAATTCCAGTTGTGGTAATGGAAATAGTGACATAATGTTGAAGCTGGAAAGTATTTTCTAGGTGCATTTTATATAGAACACTTTGAGTGCTTTAGTTATGTTTGCAATAAATCAATGTTATATACATTTTGCCTTTTATTTTCTGACAGAATTCTTTCTTTTTTCATATAGTCAAAATACTTGAGCCTTTTCAGTTCAGTTTCACTTTCATGCAATTTCCTTATATAAATCTTCAATTTTGCTTTTAAAGATTGATCAGATTCTATTCTGTTCTATTTTGTTCAGTTGTTCTGACATGAATTAGCTGAGAAAAAACGTCAAAATACGTTCAACATTTTTTTTTAAAAATATCTTATAGATCTTAGAGAGAAGATCTTCATGTTTTAACTGAGGAGATGTATAAAACCAAAAACTTCTTTCTTCACTCAGACAAAAGCAGACCAATTTCAATCTCTTTTGAATCAACAAACCAAAAATAACATCATTCCAGAATTAGTTCTCAAATACTTACGATGACAAAGGAGTGTAATTTGGATGGGGAGGGGAGTGAAGCTTGAGGGGTTCAAGGTTGTGTGTTTGGTTTTGTTTTTTTTTCATTAAATATTGACTCATGTGAGATTAGATATCTAGTTTTGTTGGTTGGTTTTCTGGTTAGGATTTAGTTTGGTGACTTTGAAGACCCTGCATGATGAGCCTCGGCCAAATCTGAGAGGCAGTGAGGCCACTAGCACTGACTTCCAATGGACTCTTTTTTCCTCCTGTCCGAGTGAACTCTCTCTGATCTTGATTTGCAAAAGGATTATGAAGGGGGAAATTCAGATATTTCATTAAGACTCTGCAAAGTTTAATGTGAGTAGCAAGTCAAGAGAGACCTCTCAGCACATTAAGTTCTCCTGCATTATTTCAGTTTCAACCAGAGCTGAATCTTGATATGGTTTCAAAAGATTTATTTTGGCATGGGCAATAGGAAGTATTCTGGGTTTCTAGTCAACTGATCAACCAAAGCATATAAGGTGATTAGTAGTCTTTTGGTGACTTCCAGCAAACAGACCCTGTTTAAAAAGCAAAGTTAAACAAAACTGTTTAGAGAGACTATTATTCCGAAAAAAAAAATGGCATTCATTGGGAAATGAATGTGTGTTTCATTTTTAATTGTATTTCTAGCTGTCATAGCATCTACAAAGTGTCTCTTACCTTGCAGAACTTCTAAATGCTCAGAATTAGTGTTTCTTTAACTACAGGTGAGGACCAGATTTGGTTAAGGCTAACACAAGCACAGTAGTAAATTTTCTAATGCTGACAGTTTTTCAGTATTGATACATAAGGCAACTTGAGTGAAGCTTCATAGGTAAGTTACTTCTCTTTGAGCATCTCCAAGTAGACCTGGAGTTGTTTTATTTTGTCTTTTCCCTCTCTTTTCAGCAACAATCTCTAAATATTTCTGAGATATTTTTTTCCTGTGAAATTAGAGTTGCACACTAAGACACCATGAACATAATAAGAAACCTACAGTAGGAAGAAAGGAAATGTGAAAAGACACCACATTTGTAAAATGAGGAGCCAGTTGTCTTTGTCCACTGCAAATGCACTGCCAGTTTCCAGTTTCTGCGAGGGCAGTGGTTCTTTCAATATAGAAGATGGTTGCATAATTGCAGGACTTTCAGCTTTTCTTCATTGAGTGATTGTTGGCTGAACTGTGTTGATTAGCTTTCAGTACAAGGATTGACAATGAATCTGCTATCATTCTGCACAGCTCATACTAAGCAGTATTTTTCTTTGTTATGAGAAACAACTAATGAAGTGTATTGCCAAAGTCACAGCTTTTAATCTGCTGGTTTTGTAGAAGGTACTGCTTTTGATACCAAATGTAAATTTCCTGCAGGTCCGTTGTGTTTTGTTTCTACAATTACTTTTCTTTCAATATTTGGAAAGTATTCTTTTTAACTTAATTATTTATAGCAATAAAATAAAGCAATATTACCCCTGGTTTAAGTAATTTTTAAGCAGTGCATGTAACAATTTGATCAAATTTCTAGTAGTGAAACAGTAAGAGTCACTTATCTTTGCAAGCTCAGTTTGATTTTTTTTGCTACTGTATGCACTTAAAACATCAATAGATAGGAAATTAGAATTCAGCTACCAAAGCAAAGATACCTTTTAAAATATTTCAGAGAACACAAACTAAAAAACTATCAAAAAAAATCTTATTTATACATATGTGATTAAGACAAATTATTCTTCAGTTAAAGATCATGCTTTTTGCTTTCCTATATTTCTACAGAATTTCTACATTTTTTGAGTCATACAATTCTGATGATGAAATTGTGACTGCCTGAGCTGCATAAGATTAAAACATGAGTATTATCTCTCTGGATTCATTAAAATGTAGGGACTAAAAGAGGTAAAACCTAAAGTCTAGTTAATCAGCAATCTATAAATGTATGATATTATAGTTAAATGCAGTCATTTAAAAGTATCTGAACTGTGTTTACTAGCTTCTCAATTTTCATAAATGCTTATTTGTGTTGTCAAATCAAGGCTGCATATATCTTATTTAAAGAAATATAAGAAAAAGACACTAGGAAATATATACACTAGCTGTTTCATGCAGGAAGTGCAAAGGTCTTTGCTTCAGAGATATCAGGACATGCTATCCTGCTGTAAATATAATGGCTATCACGGAGTGAAAATTCATGCACACGGCCACAATATGTGGCATTTTAGCTTTTTTTTCCCCTCTATGGTTGTACTGAGACTAATATATAAGCAATGCAATGCTTCTGAAGAAGAAAACCTCTGACATAAAATGCATACTGCCATTTAGATATTAGAAACTCATTTTGAAAAAAACTATTCCTGTTTTCCTGTACCTGAAATTCTCAGTGGAAATAGTTTGAAGATGGGAGTGGTAAAATGAAAGTGCCAGATGCTTAACCAGTGTAAATCACTTAACTGTACATCAATTGACTTGGAGCAAGCAAATGTCAGTTTTCACCAGATGAAAATGTGAAGATCTTTCCAGATAGATATATGTTAAAAATTTCATTAATATCTATAGATTATCTGATTATAGATGAATAATGAAAGATGCCTTTTAACCTCTTTTGAAAGACTGTTTTAGTGGGACTAGCAATGACACTTCCAGATGTGCAACAATCTGGATGCCATTTAGCAGTTCAAGCTATTCTGTGTTAAATATTTAACTTTTCCCTTTGAAAGTATATAATTCATAATAAATCTTTTACTAACCTCTGCCATCAGATTATTTTCAGTTTATTTTTAATCTTCAGATTGGTGTTATGTATTGAGTGATGCTATATGTATTTACAGTACATTGCTCACAAACACTATTAGTTTCATTATTTCTGATTTAAGATTAAGATTTGTCTTTCAAATTCAGTTTCTGTCAACTGCAATAATTTTCTGACTGCCTGTATACATAAGATCAATGCTCCTAGAATTAGGGTTTCTGTGAATGTCATCCTGAAGTTGATAGTATTTCTGGTTCTTTATTGCCTTCTGACATATCAGTACACTTAAGTACAATTTTTCTCCAGTGCCTGAGGCTGAGTTGACTGAAGTGGTACTTCAGTTGCATTCTGTCATCTGTGTGTTGACCATGACCTTCATGGTTTATTTATGATTAGGAGGCTATGCCATTCATTACTATAGAATGGTATTTTTAGCTTAGTTTTTTACAAAATTTCTTAGTTCTGTAAGTAACTTGAAATTTTCAGGCTTCCTCTCTGCAGTATTCTGCAGAGGAAGCTGGCTTTGACTCTTAGAGAAACATTTCCAGATTTGTTTCTAACCTCAGCTTAAATTGTTGCTTACATTGTCTGCTGTCCTGCAAAATCAGATCAATGATGAACAATCGTTGCCATTTCTGGATCATATCACTGTACTATGAATTCTTAGATGACATCTTACTGTGAAGTCTTTAATGATCTCGTAAGGAATCTGCTTGATTATGTATCATCTGCTTGGCAGTGAATGTGCTTGGTAGACACTAAAAAGAATTAAGCATGAACCGTTTATGGCAGGATGAGACCTCTATGAGCTTTAAATTTAAACAGTTGATAAAATATGAACTAGACATCTTTAGTGTTTCAGCACAGTGTTAATTGCATTTGGAGTTTCATCTGGGGGTTTTGCTACTGTTTAAACTTACACTATAAATTGAGGAATGCTATCTCCTTGAGCAAAAACCCTCAATGAAATTAATGACATAATTTGTGTCAGTAAAGACAATATGAGCTTACTTTCTAGTTTATGAGTCAGAACAGGATTACTCCACCAACATTTGAGAAAAAAGATACAAGTCTTGCATCAGTAAAACAAACAGATCTACCCACGGAAAGTTACTTGTCTGAACGAGTAAATAACTAGGAGTAGCTTCTTGCACTTTCATTTTCGGAGACTTGTGATTTAAAAAGAAAATCTGTGAAAATATCTATATTGCTGTCCTAGAGATGCAGATTTCCTTCCAAGTAGTGTTTGTAAAGCTGGCAGAATGCACCTTTCTTAAAGTCATCTAAACCTTGTTGCTCTTAAGGCTGCTCAGCTAACATTAGTGCTAAGATCTTCATTTAGACATTTTTCACATACAGGCTTTATTGTCACAATATCCTTTATGTTATGCTTCTTGTAAATGCGGAGAAGGACTTGGGAGTGTTGGTTGATGGAAAAATGAACATGAGCCTGCAGTGTGCCCTCGCAGCTCAGAAAGCCAACTGTATCCTGGGCTGCATCAAAAGGAGTGTGACCAGCAGGTCGAGGGAGGTGTTTCTGCCCCTCTACTCCGCTCTTGTGAGACCTCACTTACAGTACTGTGTACAGTTCTGGCGTCCTCAACATAAAAAGTACATGGAACTGTTGGAACAAGTCCAGAGGAGGACCATGAGGATGATCAGGAGACTGGAGCACCTCCCTTATGAAGACAGGATGAGAAAGTTGGGGCTGTTGAGCCTGGAGAAGAGAAGGCTGCGTGGAGACCTCATAGCAGCCTT
>JANRGW010010765.1:29099-50021 GCA_024733675.1 Psilopsiagon aymara
GGTGTCCCTGCCCATGGCCTGGGGGTTGGAACTAGATGATCTTAAGGTCCTTTCCAACCCTAACTATTCTATGATTCATGACTCTATGATTTCCTTCAGTGATTTTGAAAGTAAACTAGTCTTCCAGGTAAACTAAATGAGCCTAACATTTCACTGCTATGCTTTATTCTGTGTCCCGCTTCTAAGTTCATTGGTACAATGATATCTAAATCTTGCATCTCTATATATAAAGCATTACATGATATGTCATCTGTAGGTGTAACTGCTCATAGATTTAGATACTTTGCTGAAGATGTTAGCACATATTTTGGTACTATCCTAAATCCATTCCTACTGGAAATTAGTTAAAACCAATGTTTTAAATTGGTTTAAGAAGAGAAGGCTTCTTAAATACAAGAGTAGACAGTAGGCCTTGGTCTGGAAGTCTGCATTTATCAAAGCCTGCCCATAAGCCCAGTTTTACCTTTAGTAAATACGGAAAATACTACTAATTGAGATTTAAGTGCTTGTCTAAAATAAAGGTATGGTTGCATTTTTTAACTCGGCCCAGGGAAATGAAAGTTGCAAATGAAAATACCATGTAGAAGAAATGCACCATCTCCTCCACTATCAACTTTGGAAAGAGTAGTTGCATTCCTTGCTTGCTGTAAAATGATCCCCCCTCTTCCTTCTTTACCCTCCTTTACAGCTCAGCAGTAAGCAGAAAAATCACTGCCAAACCTGTTACAAAACTTGTGTGTGTGTAAATTTGCTTTTCTGAGCATAAAGGCTGTACCTCTTTTTTGGAGTTGGGGCTTACACACAACATAGGTGCTCTTCCAGGAGTCTCAGACACATATATGTTTACCCCAGCTCATAGATTTTACAGTTCATCTGAATAAACTCATCACTGGTCAAGCATGTGAAATTAGGATTGGAAAAGATCTGCTTATTTTTATGGTGGATGTGATTAGAAATGCTGACTTGATCTCTTCTATTGTACAAACTGAAGACACAAAAAGTTCCCAAGCAACAACCTACCAAAAATGTAAAGTCAGTTGACCCAGACACATTTATCACAGACAAATGGAAATGACAGGACACAAGCCCAGTAAAGAGTGTCATAGTCCCAAGTACAAAATCACAACTAATTTGTAAAGCCATTAACACACATAACATTTAGTCTCCTATTTAAAAGTCTGAAGTATTCAAAGTTTTAAGGTGAAAAGAAGCCAGTAATACTTGATGATTCCTTGGCTTGAGAGGCTTACGTGCTCTTGTTAGAACAATTTAATCTTTGGTCACAAATCCTTTGGTTTTATTGATTTGCCAGAAATCATAACCCTGGCTCATTTTATACTTAGTGCCTCTGAAGAAGGGGGAAGATAGGTTAGGCAATTATTCTGTGATATTTGCATTGAATTGATCCTGCAGTTTCAAAACACAGGTCAGTGACCAAACGTGTTATGATGCAATGTGGCCTCCGCAAGTGCATTCATTGTGCACAGAAAGCAAATAGAAGGTTTCCATAATGATATCTCAAAAATTTGATAGGATAAAATGTCAATTAATTTTTATGCAGGTTCCTGAGGGAAGAATATGTGGATGCATAGGTGCTTTGATATGTTAGCCATCTAAATATCCTTTCATAGAAGGATAAGTGTTACAGAGGGTGTAACATTACTTCCTTTATAACCTCTCCTCCTAGTAAACTGTTGAAATCTGACTTGCAGTCAGACTTTCCTTATGAAAACATTCTATATTTTAGCTTCTTTAAGCCTTCTGCTGCCTATCAGGTACATGAAAAATTCATAGCGAACTCTCACCACTCAGCAGGAGATGGCAGAACCACTGTAGACTGTTCTCCATAATCATTGGCACAAAGTCCAACAGCTGCCAAAAAGAAAAACCAACAATAAAATGTTGGGCGTCATCAAGAATACAATTGAGAATGGTCAGAAAACATAATACTGTCACTATATAACTATGTGCAATACTATTCTCCATGTCTGCAGGACATAGTGGAGTGAGAAGAAGTACAGAGAAGAAAGAAAATTAGGGCCAAGGTGCAGAGGTCTTGAGGGACAACCTAACTAGATAGAACCAGGCTTATCTGCTGAAACTTGTAGCAGCTTGGATTAAAAACAAGGAAGTACTTCCTTGTATAAAAAATAATGATTGTCATTGTGTCAAAGACAGAGTTGGAGCAAATAACATGTTCAAAGAGAGATTAAACAAACTGATGGACAACCAGGTTCAAAAGGAAGTACTAAAGGGAATATGCACATCCTCTCGTCTCTCATCCTCTTGTCTCTCATCCACTAATTGTGAATGGTAGAGGAGCATACCATAGCATAATGAGCAAGATAATTTACAGGTCAATTCTGATCAAAGACCATGTTTCTTTGAGCTATTTCACAGATAAAACAGGGGACACGTTAGTGCCATGACGAGTCTCCTTAATTATGAAGAAGTTTCATGTAAGTATTTGTGTTTCTGGTTCAAAAAATCAGATATTCACATCAGAAAATTCAATAAAGATGAATTTAAGCCATTGTAAGCAGACTTTAAAGATGTATTGTTATATTTTATACTATTAATATGACAAATAGCTAAACATTACATTAATAAAATATACTACAAAAAAATTTATTCATCGTCTTTTTGACTATGGTTTTGCACTTTCAGATTAATTTTCTATTTTTTATATTCACAGTATATTAAAATATGATTCTTAATCTGTAACATTTAAACCAAATTCTGTGGAATATTTCAGGAAGTTTATCTGAAATTCGTGATTGCAAATTTCTTTTTCTCTGGGACACTGCTTCTAAAGATTATATTCAGAGACCTAAAAAGCAGAATAATGTTGTCCAGTAAAGATAACTGGAATGTTTAAAGTTAATTTGAAAAGGTTTTAGAAAATGCACATTCTTGTTATTTATATAAAGTATTTCACCAAAACCAGGCAACAATATTTAAGACACAGTTACAGTTCAAAACCAGTAAAAATTACCATTATGTTTCTCCAATTTATCATGGATTGTGAAACTATTTGTAAACTTCTTGTGTTAACAGAGTTTTGAACAGAGGAAACTGACACTGTCTATTAAAATGGGACCTACTTAATTTAATTCACAACTAAAAATATTCCACACACAAGATAGGGGTTTTAATAACACAAGAAGAATATTATTTAAAACTTCCAATATTACTCAGCATCAACATCTTAAAACAGTAAGATATGTTAAGCAGCTTGTGAGAAGGTGTGATACTGCAAATTTTAAAACAAAAAAGTAAGACAAATGCACTTCTTTACTTTTCTGCAATGTTACTGTAAATCTAGCTTGGTTTTTTGCTACTTAATTCTTACTACAGGATGTGCTAATTCTTTGATGCCCTCAAACAATCCTATCTAGACAGCCTCACTAGAACCCTTACACAGAAATATCCACAGGAAGAGTCTTGACTTAGTAATCAGGCTGATGTTTAGTGTGCTAGCATCTCATAAGATGTCACAGTGATCAGTAATAGGTACAGACGAATAGCTTCATTCATATTCTGTAAGAAAAGACAAAGCTGCGTGTTTGAAAGATTCACAGATAACAGTAATTTGTGAAGATGTGATCATGGCCAATAACAGAAAAATTATGTCAAGCTTAGATACCTTTTAGAGAAGTTAGTTAGGTAATCTTGCAGAGGCTGGCACACAAGGAACTCTAATCAAGTTGTAGATTGTGTTAGAAATTTATTCATGTGATCGAGTTTTCTTCTAAACACAAGGAACAGCTTTACAGACAGCAGCCAATGCGTGGCAAACTGATGAACAATTGGGAAGTGTGCCTGTAGCTGAAAGTTTTAGTCTTTGTATTTGATGATACTTTTGGGTTCATTTTTTCCTATGCTGCAGAAGGGTGAAGTCACATTTTTTTTCTGGAATTTCCCATACATACATAAAGACACATGCACAAAAGGATGAGGTTCCAGCTTTGCCACTCTGTCAGTCCCTCAGTGAGACAAGATCACAGAGCAGTAAAATACTTAGAATTAAGACCCTCTCAGTCTCTTGCTAGAGATCTGTGAGACAGTTTTCATTAGTGCTGGTACTTGGGCCACTGCAGGTCTTTCAAAGATTATATGAAACCTTAAATCACTTGGCTAGAGAACAGATTTTCCACTTGATTTTTTATACATAATAAAACTCTCTAACAGTTGCAACTGAGAGACTCACTCAGAATAGCTGTCATTCAAGATACTTTGCCTCAAGAACCAAAAACATGGGTTTACAAGTTTGTTTGACCTGGTCAATGCAAGAACTTGTGGTATTTATATACATATTGTTCCCACTGGCTACTAAATAATATGGGTTAGAATGGCAGAAACTTCCAACATCAGCACAGTTTCCACTATAAGAAGGTATATGAAAAAATGCAATAAGCACATATCTGGTATCACTTAAAACAAGAATAAAATGGAGTTATTCAGCAAAATCAGGAAAAAGTATTAGGAGAAACAATACATCAAGTTGAGCAAGTGGCATGCACACAAAAAGCTTTTGTGGAGTTACTTTTAATATGGAGATTTTGCATGCACTTTGGAGGAAGCTGTGCCACTTGTTAAATGGGTTAAATGGATATGACTTTGGGTTAGTCATATCTTAGGAGTTAATAGGCAATTAATCTTCTCTACACCAGGGGATAGTGGTTTGATCGATACCAAAAGTATAACTTTCACTAAAGCAACTCATAAGTACATCTTGGATAAAGTTCCTTCATGCACTGACTCACTTTTCTTAAAACATGAAACCGATAAGTATTAGAATCCGTTTGGAGTGAGGGTGATCTCAGCAACACTTCTGACTTGCCTAACCAAAGTGTACCCATCTATACATCCACAGATATGCAATAAGCACATCTTATACATTATTAACACAAAGTAAAACTAATAATGGATCAAGAATTAATCTTTCATGAGCAATATGAAGGTCTGGTGTTGTGCCTATACAAAGCAAATAACTAGGGAAAAAAAATCATTGTACAATTTGAAGCTATTTCACTGTGAGAGTAAATACAGTAAATAGTATTGAATTGTTACGATTTTTACAGGATTAAATTAATTGTATCATTCTAAGAAGGGAGTTATTAGATCTATAAAGAATGATGCAAGTCTAAAGATCTCTTTCGATTCATTCTCCCATTTGTCTTTTTCTTTTATTTTTAATAGCTGGACAGTGTCTTAAGTTGGAGTAACAGGCTGGTAGTAAAAATCATGCTTTATTTAGTATATCTAAATTCACTTTACAAATGTATAGGTAAGTTATTCCCCAAGTTATCTATCCAGTTATTGGAGAAGTTACCCCATCAATCTATTTACCCTGGGACCTACAACTTGTCCTAATAAAGTGTGTCATCCTCTGCTGCACCTTCAGTATTCTGTAATGACTAGAGAAAAGAAAGATGTGCAAATGTTGAAAGTTACTTAGAGGTTTTACAAATCAGAAAGACAAAAAAAAAAGGCAAGATTTTTAAGTCCCTCCCTTACTTTCACAACTTGTGAAACTATTTCAAATAATGCAAATTGTTTTGGTGGGACTAGTTTAGTACAGGCAGGTGATTTGCTCTGCATTTTCTCATGGCATATGTAGAGGAACAGAGGTAGCTAAGAAGAAGCCATACAGTCAGATTGGAAGGTCAGAGCTGATGCACTTCGGACTGCGTCATCAAGACTGAAACACTATGCTGCTTCCACTGAAGGAGGTGATGCTTCCCCTATTTCAGAGGAAGCGCTTGGTATCTACTTGTTTTGTCATACCAAGATGCAGTTTAAAAATACTGCTGTATGTGCATTTCATTAAAAACATCCATTCTACTTCTACTATCTTTCTGATCTCCTGCAGTACTCCTCCAAATCATTCTGATGGAAACTTATCACTTCTGCCAGTCATCTGACACTGACAGTTAACTATTTCCAAAGGTTTACCAAGAAATTCTGCTCTGGATTTCTATATAATTTCATTCCCTCAAAAATTCCTGTATTTATTCATTCTTGCTACTTAAAAATGCAGAAGCAAAATATGTGTTGGTAGTACTAAAAAGACAGGGAAGCAAAAAAATAGACACAAAATGGGAGTGAGATTTGCCTGTGCCTTGAAGTGTTTAAGAAAAAACAACGGGAAACAGTCTTGGAGACTGAAATTAAGGTCTCCAATCCCTCATGGGGAACAGTTACTTTGGAACAACTGTGGTTGTTGCCCCTGTGTCTTCACCCTGTTTGTTGTGCAAGGACAGCTCAAGCGCTCATTTGGCAGTCAGTGAAACAATAGATTGTGGCCTGTGTCTTACATGAAACAATGAAATTGTTTGTTTAACTGAATGAGCTGAATTGTAAATTGTGGCGATTTATCTGCCTCTACATTAATGGCTAAGACAAGGCAGGAAACTCTGAAGATAGGGTAGAGTGGACAATCAAAGAAAGGAACCACTATGGCTATATGAAAAGGAAAGTTATTCATAGTCATGAATCAATGCCTATAGATAATGGGGACAAATACTGCCCTTAGAACACCTCAGACAGCTCAGATTTGCTGTACAAAAGAGGTTTTATTACAGAGAAAAATTAAGGATGTTTGGGTGTGGGTGTGAATGAGATAACTATTGCTAAGGCTTAACAAAGATATATTTTTGGCAAAGTATAATGAATGAAAAGAGACTTAAAAACCAAATTATGTCCCAATTTGCCATTCCAGAGAAATCACAGACAAGTTACTTCAGTGTCTTATTGTATTTCATTAAACCTTTTATTACATAATATTCATAGTCTTTCATAGTGCTGTTTGGGAAATGGGTAAGCAGAGATTTTAAAAACAAACTCATGGTATCTGTAAACACTGACAACTATTGTAAGCATATAAGCATCACTTCTTGGGTGGGTGATTTATTTGTTTCCATGAGACAAATGGTGCTATGTCATTTGTAATCCACTTCTTCAAACGTTTATATTCATTATTTAAATATTTACATTCATCAAGACTTATTAGTTCTTAAATGTTCAACTGTCCGAAGCAAGTTTCTGTAATACACTCTTGAGAAGGGCTGTGGCTGGGCTGTACAGATGGGAGATACCCAGCCGGAGTCAAATCAGCTGCAATTCACACGCAACTCAGATCAGTTTTAGTTCTGTGATTCTGTTACAGGGTAAGCAGGGAGGCTGTACTGCAATGGCAGGTGCTAGCCAAATTAAATCAGGCTGGAAGAAGAAAGCACTTCCATTGACTCTTTTAGGTATACAGGCATTTGCCATGGCTCACAGGCCTGGGAAGGGCAGAACAGAGTAAAATAAGGCTAGCAACACCTGCCATTAATACTATGGGATTTTTTTATCTGCAGTGATATCAGGGGATATCTGTACTGCAGGGATAGGTAAGGGAGCACTGGGATACTTTAAGCTGACTAGTTATAGAAAGAAGATGCACAAGCTAGAGCACGCAAATGTAAAGCATGATGCTGAGATACACTGTAAATTGCACAGCATTATTTGTGGATGTCTAGAGACAGCTACAGTCTCATACGGTCTCAAAATCTGAATGAAACTAGCTAAATAGTTTCATATTATCATAATATTCTGATAGGCAAGTACAAAAAGTAGAAAGTAAAACATTAAATAGATGCAAGCAAATGATAGCAGTCAAAATTATTTTTGTTTTCAAGCTGCAACTAGAAACAAAGAGAAAAACTAAACGTCAGAAGATGATTATCTTGGCAGTGCCACACCTAACAGTGTTTTCAAGCCCACAATCAGCTTCACTATCTTGCTCTGTGAAGAGCTTGGCTTGCCAAGTTGAGGTTAAGACATGCAGTAAGTGATGCAATGGCCTTACTGCTCCTTTTTTCTCAGTAAACAGATGATAAATAGTAATTAGAATTCACTGATAACTCTAAGTATATCTCTTTAGATCCTATATTCTCCATAAACTGATTTTTTTTAACTAACATAGAATTTTTAAATTAGTCTGTCAACATAATGTGGTCTTGTTATTGCAATACCTTAGCTTCTAACCAGCTTTCCTGTTTTTTAATCCTATTTTAGGCAAAGACTGAATTATGTAAGTAATGTAATCTTCATGCTTAATAATGAGCTATATACACAGAACTTCACCTCTGTTGGAAAGCAAAGGACACTTAAAATTCAAAATCACTTTTAGAAAGCTACAGAAACTCCTATGTCTTTTTAAAATGGGACTGAAGTAATTTATCAGTTGTCATACAATGAAAGCAATAATAATAATAATAATTTAAAAAAGAGCCCTAATTCATTCTTTCACTGTTTATTGTGAAATGCTCTTTCTCACATCATGGCAAAAACAATTTTAATGTAAATGCAGCCAGGTACAACCTAGCAATTAGAAACAGAAAACTATGAAGGCTGGGGCTCCACGTTCACTTCAGCCTTATCAAGGGCAAGAGTCACTCAGAAGTTGGAAGACTGCGACAGGAGGAGAGGATGAAGAATTTCGATAACTGCCAGAAGCATGTGCACTGTAGGAAAGATCAGGCTCCTGACCAAGTGTGCGCTGCACATTCAAACCTCAGCAGTTTTTCTCCTCTCCTTGAGTGAATTAAATACCCTTTACTACTTGGAAAGATAAGAGTGTTGAAAAGTGTGTTTACTTACACTCCAAATCCACTAAAATGTTAAATCTGCTGTTTCAATGAGGATCATTTACATGTTGATTACAGTTTCTTTAAATGCAAGTCCAAAACTTGCAAAAAAGGAGTCAACATTATTCACTGGCAGAAACTGATTGGAAGCCCCTTCAATGGCAATATCACAACTTCCTTAATTTATCTCAAACACAACCTTTAATAAGACATCTCAAGACATCTTTCTGAAAATTATCCTTCCTCCCAAGCCTGTGTGACTGTGAAGAATGGAGAAAACAACAGTGATTCAGGACACTGATTTATAGGGAAGGTATAATTTTTATGCCTTTTATCAAATGAAAGTTTGATGTGAAAGACTGAAATATAGCTTTGGGAATGGACTCAGTGCTTCTTTAAACCAAATTGACAGACTACTGGGTTATAAAATCAGGTTTTAGTCCTGATTCATATGGTCTAACATATAATTGATTATGTTTTGCAGGAAAGAGAACTGAGCAAATAATCTAATCCCCAGGACTTCCCCTAAAAAGAGAATGGCACCACCGTGTTATCAATGCTTGATTGCCCTTCAAAAGAAAGGTATGAGCCTTACTTCATTTTCAAGAACAAAACACAGATAACCCTTTCCAGGAAAAGTTTCTGACACTTCTGGTCCTCAGAAGCATTGTTTTAGGCAGAATTTACTATGCAGCACTGTCACCTTGCCATACAACCTAATGAAAGGTTGGGTTCTTTTTTGGCATGCTGGTTAATCTTGATCCCCACCCCCATCCCTCACAAATTGTATAGGCCCCCTGGCAGTAAATTCCTCTTTCTTAGGGCCAAGTGCCTAAAATTTGGTATTTCCATGCCTGGTGCAGCACATGCCTCATTCACACAATAGAAAACATGTCAATAACAGATGGTAATACTACCAATCTATAAACTGACACATGCATATGCATAATACATCTGAAAAGGCTTTAGTGGCTCACCTTAGTTCACTTCACCCATCTTCATTCATCTGCATCCAGACTTACAAGTGATGCTTTCCAGAACTGTGTAAATCCTGAAACTAAGAAGCTGCAGTTTCTGCCTTTGACCATTATTTCTGCATTATTTTGCAGTATGAAATCAGAGCTTGACTTTATTAGATTCTGTCCTTTACTTCCCATCCCTCCTTCAGAGTGGGAGTGAGAGAGCAAGACAGTAATTAAAAAGCCTAGAAATCAAAAGCATAACATTTCTCTCAGTTAACTTTATGAATTTAGACTTCCCCAAGCAGAAAAATGCATCTTGAATTACAGCCAACATTTTTAATCTTAACTCGTGTTCTAACTTAATTTTGCTTAAAGGTTCTAACTGCAGGTGTTTGGGTTTTTTTTTTTTTTTCTCTCCATTTTCCAAGTTGTCTGCTGTGTGCTTGTTGCATCAGACTAACTTTGCTGAGCTGCTGAGTTCCATTACACTTACATACACACAAAAGCAGAGCATCACCTCATAAAACACTTCCAAGCTTCATCATCTGAGTAAAGATATGACAAGGCTGTTTATCAGTAGGTAATAAGACAGATAATTTAACTGTACAAGCTCTAATTGGTCTAATTCACTAACTGACCTCTCACCACTTGATTCACTAGTACAATTGAGCTCTGATAAAGCCTTTAATTGTAAATTGCACACAGCTGTGAGCTGCTTCTCACGCTGGCACAAAAACACTATCATCGACTGTTTCATCTCTGCGACCTGCTAATTTGGAGCATATGTAACTGTTTTTAATGCTGAAGGCTTGACATACCACAAACAGCAGATGTTGCAGCTGCCCCTGAGACGCTTTATTTAATTCAATTACGTCTTTTGGAGATATGTAAAAAAGCTAGGCGAGATGAGAGAGGGCAGGAGAATGTTAAAAATGGAGCCCCTGGTTGAGGCCCAGGTGGCTCGATAGGCAAATGATTGGGTGAATGTCTAAATGATCTTTTTAATTGAGTAGACTGACGGCTAATCAGGGTCATGAAGTGTTATCACACTGATGAGCTGAGTGGAGCCCTGGGCTGCTCTGCAATTAATGCTGCTTTTGTGAAAGGAGAAAAAAGAAGATAATGTATACCATCTGGCAATTGTTTATGATAAAAGCAGCAGTTTGCTACAAATTCAAGTTAAATGCTATTCATAACATTATTTCTTCTGCTGCTGTGGAGGGCAAGGACATAAAGACCAGGCCTTTGTCTGACTTCTCATTCTCTTTCAACAAGCAAAACATTCATTTGCTTCCATGTGTGTTGTTATTAATTATTCGCCTGCTTGCTAGTGTATGGGCCAAATGATGCTCTCTTTGAATGCCATGAACAAGTCCAGCAATCTACATTTTGGGTGCTTCATGCCAAAGCATCCGATGAGGGAAAAACAAAGCTAAGGTCTCAACTTGCAGCTAAAAGCCAGAGAAAATAAGTCAGTTGGTTTTTTTAGTGGTAGGTTCCTGTCCCATTCTGTCCTGTTCCCTTTGTTTCATTTTGAAGAGCTTGACTCTTTGAAAAACACATTTAAAGGCTCAGTAGACAGCATGGTTTTGAGAATGAGGGGGGAAATTGAAGGCTATGAGTGCCCATGCAGAGAGTTTTTGTCTCTTGGCCTGAGAAGGCTGGGGTTTACAAAAGAGAAAAACATTCAACCAGTAAGTCAGGGATGTTCTTGGGACTTGACTCCAGCAAGATATGGAGAAGCTGACAAATACTGATGACAGCATAATGCTGAACTAAAAATTAGCATCCTTGTAAGCAGAATACTATTCCGTTATTAGGTGGGATGACATGACAAGTGAAAAATAAAGGTAAAATCCTGCCACTTGTTCCTAGGTTTTAATCCGTTTTCAAGCTGGAAATACTACTGCCTTCCTAAAAGGACATCTGTCAGCCAAGTTGGGGAAAATTTAACAGGATATAGTGTCACTTCTTACAAATACCCAGGGAAAAGAAGATGAAGCTTTGGCTTAGAATTTAGATGTTAAGAGCTTATTTACTGCTAACAGATTAGTTCTGAAAATCAGGAAATTCAGATTCTTTTCCCAGGTGTGCCACAAATATATTGTATGTCCTTAATAGAATTACTTACCTTGTATGTGCTTTGTCTAACAGAGATCTAAAACAATACTTTAAAAACAGCAGCTAAGTCAAAGTTTTGACTCCTTTTTGCTTCAATATTTAAAGGGCTAGAAACAGAGGCTGTGCTCTGTTAGAAAGGATGGAAAGAACTGGAAATTTTAAAGTTTCTTTAATTCTTTGAGGACCTGGCAGTACATTTTGTGTATTAGTACTTTAACTGTGGTTTATACTTTTTTACCTTGGAGCTGAGTTTAAGCATTTCTATCACATATGTCTTCAAAGGAAGATGTTGCTGGACTGTACTGTAGTAAAAGGAGGCATAGACTCAGAAGCAAAGGACACCTGTGTCAGCCTCAATCTTAGATCTTAAGACTTTTGTTAGTGTTATGTTCTGTGAAGTACAGATGAATGCAGCACTTGTTACCTGTTATCACTTATTATTTTCTGTCCTTACTAACTACTATGTACTGCAGATGCAACATAATGTTTGCAGACATCATGAGTTTACACCAGCATATAGACGATGAGAATATGCTGCTTTATGGATTTCACTCTGCAGATCTCATGCTTAAACTGTGTTTTCAATCAAAACTTTAGCTATGGTTAACAAACCTGTGTTATAAATATACATTGCAGACTCCTTAACAATTTTCCACCTTGTCTCTTCTCTTCCAGGTACTATAATGTTCAGAAGCAGCTGAAGAATTTTTTTCTCATCCAAGCGAAGTTTTACAAGTTTCTTTAGATTTCGTTTCTATGAACCAGGAGAACAACCTGAACAAGAATTAAAGACTAGGGAGTAGGGTAAGAAAATCAGATTAGGAAGGCACAGTTCACAGCAGGATTTTTTTCTATGCCCCTGAAGAAATCCTCAGCTATTGCTGATCTGACTGATATGATGAACACAGCACCGTGACACTACCCAAACTAGCATAGGTATGAAAGAGAGTGGCAGTGCTGGTAATCTGACACACTGCAGTCGTCAGCACAGGTAAACTATGTAGGTCCAGCAGCAGGCTGACACAACCATATTGCTTCCAGATTTTGATGAGGCTTTCCCTGTGTCATCCATTGAACTCTGAATTGTAGATAGAAGTTGAAATAGTTCTCAAATACTTAGTGAAATAAAGGCATATCAAGTGTTGATCCCACTTGATGTTGAGAGGTCCCCAGACTTAGTTTGTGGATTTAAATGTCCTAAATGAGACAGCTGAATATAGTGTCAGTGCATATGTGCGTTTCTCCCTGGTCAGAAATCCTTGCCTTAATACAATGTAATTAATATCATGGTACATACCATCTTGAAAAACAGTTTCATTTTCAACAAACTAGTGTATTTGGAGAAAAATATTCTTAAAAGAATTCCCAACTGTGCCTCTTCAACAACAGCTGTTCTCAAGGCTACTCCATCACCACTACAGTGGTAGATATAATAGAATGTTTTGTTTTAATTGTAATAGGCAATTGAAGTAAAATATTGCCCTGCTTTATTTTTCAATAAGGGTGGAAAGAGAAAATGCTAGGAAAATATCCTGTGATAATACATTGTGAGTTGTGCTTTGAAGAAGTGCCTGCTGAGGGTGTTTTGACAGCGCAGGTAGTTGTCGGATATTGTAGCAGGCAGCTCTACTTGCTAAGTCTATGGAGTCAGAATTGTTACTAGTAATACTGTGCTCTAGAAGATAGCTCAAAATATTACTTAAGCTAGTTTTTTGCAGCACCATGAAATCACTGTATTAAGCTCAGAATTATGGATGAATGCTGTTTTATTTTAGTTTAATAAAGGTATCTCACTCTTACTCTTAGACTAGCATTAGATACAATAAAAAAGAAACATTCTTTCCAAGATTTAATATGCTATTTGAGTTCTCTTCTGTAATCACAGTTTCCTATTCCCTCTCAGACTTTTCAGATACAGACTAATGTAAATTCTTCACACATAAAAAGGAATTTGTGGTAACACTTCTACTTATTTCAGGAAGAGTTGAAGATTCCTATATTTTATATACATGTAATGGTACAGCATATAAATTCTTCTCTTTTGATATTGTCACAGTGCGACAGAAATTTTCTCAGGGTGATTGGAACTTCATAAATAACTGATTTTCATTTTGGTTACTGGACTTAAAAACAATATAATTTTTACTGAATCAGATAATATGTTTCATAGAATCACAAAATCACAGAATGTTTAGTGTTGGAAAGGACCTGAGAGATCATATGGTTTCAACCACCCTGCCATGGACAGGGTCACCTTCCACTAGACCAGGTTGCTCAAAGGCCCATATTCAGCCTGGCCTTGAACACTGCCAGGGGTAGGGCATTCACAGCTTCTCTGGGCAACCTGTTCAGTGTCTCATCATCCTCACTGTGAAGAACTTCTTCTGCATATCTAATCTAAGCCTACCCTCTTTCAAATTAAAGCCATTAGCCCTTGTCCTATCACTACCTGCTCCTATAAAAAAACTCCATCCAGATCTCTTGTTTCAGCTCAAACTGAAAAAAAAAAAAAAAAAAAGAAAATATAGAATGACTGTGTTGGCTCTCTGAGCAGTCCACTAGAAGGATAAACCTGAAATCCTGGTCCTGCACCCAGCAATGTTTGAATACTTTGTAAAAATATTTAAATACAGGAGATTGAAAGAACTATCTTGAAATAATCTCTTCCAAAATGTTGGTTGAGTCCTGTGTTTGACCAAATAGAAGTATTATTACTCCTCCTTTCTGTATCTCAGCTAATTAGTAAATATTTTGACTACTGGACTAAAGAGTTTTACATTAAAAGTTATCTACTTTTCACTTAGTCCCTATTACAAGGTCCTCATTTATGACATTGTTATCTTAAAAGCACTCTTAAAATATTGTTCTGCCACATAGACTCAGTTTTATCATCCTACAAGTATGTGTGTTAGAGAAGAATGCAAAAATCTTATCCAGGCAATTAAATCACTACATATTTTATCAAGAAAAATCTGAATACAGATTTACAGGATTTTAGGATTTCAATGAAATAGCATTAACCATTCAAGTTGCTCCTAATGTTGTTTCTTTGAAGGCAAACATGTTAAACCTTTATAAAGATCATAGCTTGGCCAAAGACTTGCAGACTCTTTGAAGAAAAAAAGGATCTGAAAAGTAACGCTGAATTGCTTTTTGTTCAAAATTCAGTATGGAGTCCATTCTGCTCCATCCACAGGCTTCCCATGTGATCCTAATGTGGCAGTACAAACAAATAGGAGAACAGGCTTCTGGTAAGAGTTTTGGGGCTTCCTTGAATGGGTTTGATATACTCTGCGTATGGTTGGGGGAGAGAACAGAATAACACTTACAACCTACAGAAGTGTCCTATGGATTCATCAAACATATGGTTCTGACCCAAGGGCAGAAGAAAAAGGAAGGACCTCTTTCAGGTTCAGTGTTACCAACAGCCATCCATTCTTTCCAAGTAATGGTGCAACCAAGATTCTGATCCTAAAACTACCACTGCTAGGCCATAGATAGTGCTGGAGCATATCAGCAAGCTGTTTCAGCACCAAAGCATTCTTACATAATGGACTGAATTCCAGAGGCACAGGATAAAATACATGTGAAACCTTACTAAATACAGTCTCTTCCCTAGATAAAAGCACAGGTATGATACGTAAGGTCGATTTACATTTCTATCCCTCTGAATAAGAGGGTAATAAAAACCACAAGCTCTTTCCATGTTTTCTTCCATATTTATCTAGAAAAGTCAACATCCAAAGTCAACAGTAATGAGAAATGGGGGGAAAATTTATTCAAACAGTTTTCAGGCATCTAACTTATTTTGTGTGAATAATATTCTATAAATGCCTATGTCCCTCTCTTCAGTGTAGACACCTAACTTCAGGTTTCTTTAGGCTTCTAATTAGGGTGTTATTCAGAACTACTACATTAGATTACATATATATTCCTCATGGGTTCAAAACCCAAAAGGTAACTTTGAAAAACTGTTTGCTAAGTTTATACACTGTTTTCTAAGTTTATAACTTGGGTGCAAGAAAGCCAATTATGTTTTGCATTGCATTGTAAAATTTAAAAATAAACCCATGAATAAAAATATCCAAATATAAGCACAGATTGATATAACTCAGAACATCCTAATTGCTCTTGGAAACATGAGTCTCATACAGTACATATAAACTGTGTCATCATGACAAAAAGCACTCCTGAATCCTGGAGTTTTCTCCTGAGTTTAAGTTTATGCTAAAATAGAAGGGAACTATTTTCAATAGCATTGTAGGTAGTTAGATGTCTAACTCCAGACAATGTCAGAACCTGAGATGGTATATTATATTAAAACATTGGGAAGTTTTCCAAAGCCTCTAAAAAGGGAGAGGCAGAATTCAACCACTGATAACTAAGTGTGTTTTTGCAACCTACGGAAGATGATTTAAGGCTGTTATTAACCTTAGATTACTTTTGTAGTTGAAGAAAGCAAAGTAGAAGGTGCACATTGTAGTAACTGCTTACATTTAGAAGTCAAAATTTCCTATATCTCTTGACAAAAGTTAATTCTTCAGAGGGGCTATTAAGTATGGGTTAGATATACTAATCAAATACAAAGCATATGTAATACCTATTAGATATACTTGAAGCTTTTTGTTATTTCAAAATATCACAAACACAGCTATGGAAATTGAATTTAATCCTTAGAAATCAAGGTTCTCAACACAGTTGTATGGCATTTGCTTCAATTCAAAGCAAATGCGCTCTCTAAATCACTTAGAAAAAGGCAGAGGGGTCGGAACTAAATTTTCTTAAGGTCCTTTCCAACCCTAAGCATTCTATGATTCTATGAAAATGCTGATAGGAACATACTGAGAAACTCCTAGACTCTTTCTGCATCTATCCTCAATTCTCAGGTACACTGAAAATTTCTCCAAAGTTCCTGTTTACTTTTTTGTGTGTCATACTATTTAAAATGGCCATTATTATGTTCTGAAAAAAATACTGTTAAAAATTTTCCTTTTCATTTTTATTCTATTCTCCAAGACATTACAAAACTCATATTATCATTACTTTACAAGACATCTCTCTCCTCATAATGCAAATGGAGTTGAAATATTTCTCCTCGCTATTATCAAAACATGCTTATTAATTTTCAGTTAAAATTGACCAAAATTTTAGTTTCCTTCCGTATTATTTTTAGGGGATTTTTTTTTTTTTTTTTTTTAAGGAGAAAAGGTCAAAGAAATATGAAAACATAATGTTTAATTTAACCCCAAATAACATTTTTGCTCCTTTCCACTTTTCATTCGGAACTGCAAGCTGACCGGAGCAAAAGAACAATCTGTTTTCCCATGGAACTTCATCCTAAGATCATTTGCATACAGCGCAGTGTTTCAAACTGTTTACAATGAATGACAGTTCAGTTCTAAAAGGGCAACTAAATTTTATGAAGATCTCTTAATAAAATGGTTGAAAAGCTTCCTTTGCACTTCTACATGCATTTGAAGTGACTGCTGTTTTGGCATCTCTCTTCTGCCTACTTTTTAATCCAAAATTCCATTTCATAATCATTAGATGAAGCTCAGATACAGTTTACTTTACTTTCTTATAATTTATCAGACAGCTTGGGAAGTTTATATTAATACTGACTAGGAATAAAATTTTAATATAATGAAACACTGCAGTGCATATAAATAGAATGTGTATACTGCTAACAAGATGTGGGAAGTAACACAGGGCTTGATTTTAGTTTGCCCTATCATATAAGGCTCCCAGCCATGTGTTCTTTTTCCAAGGGGGTTGATATTAGGTTACAGTAACAGAAAGCAACACAAACTCATATTTATCTAGTCTGATGCTCCTTGGAAAAGGAGTATAATCAGGCTCTTTAGGGTCTTTGGGGAGGCAGTTTTTAAGGGTCATTTCTTAAAGGGATCGCTGGTGGAGTTTACACAAGATGAGGTCCTGCAGGATCCACTATATATACATCCAATATTTGTAGGGGGCAATCAACCCCAAAGCCTGTTCTTTAACTGCAGGATTTCTTGGCCACAAGAAACCAAGAAAAACCCACATCACACATAGATTTATTTCCAGACCAGGGCAGTTTAAATAACTTTAAAAAAAAATACTTCTAAGGAAAACAAGTGAACTGCTAATGGTAAACAATTTCTGTGAGCCTCTCTGTATATTTGCAGTACTCAGTTGTGTGTAGGGTTAACAATAAAAGGCTCTGCAGCATGCCGTGCTCTACCATCTTGCAAAGGTTACTGCTGGGGAAACAGCTCTCCCTCCTTGCCTTAGCCACCCATTCGGCAAAGGGCTGGCTGGCCGCCTTCCTCTTCCCTTAGTCATCTTGCAGTCTGGGGATGCATGATTTTCGATGCTGAGAGAGAGAGAGCTTATGCTAATGAGCCCTCCTTATCATGCTGCTCTTTATGCCTAATTCATCAGGCACTTTAGGGAGGGATCAACTCATCAACAGCACACAGTGAATTTTTTAGCTCAAGGCCGGTGTATGCTCTCTTTTCTGTGCACCAATGTGGTTAAAGAGATTGAGCAGGTGAAGTATATGCTGACAGATGAAATGTTATCAGTTCATTTGCTCACTGACACACTGTCTGCTGGAGATATTGATGTCAAAAAAAACCAAATCAAACAAATGCATTAAAAAAAAAAAAAAAAGAAAAAAAAGAGAAAATCTGAAATAATTCCTTGTTTCTATAAGCATTTCTTGGAAAAATAATCTCTCCTGATGTATATATTTCTCCGCATTAAGGTAATGAGATTTCCTGAACCTTTTCTTATTTTTCTGAACAGTTTTGAATACGCTACCATTGTGATTGCACATGCATGTGTCCATTCCCTTCTGTCCATCATATTCTTCTTGCTACGCAATACCTACCAGTTTGCTGTCTGCTGTGGTTTGACCCTCGAATTATTTAGGAAGAGACCCTCACCATCAGCAACAGGCTGAAGGTGCTGCCAAATGCACATACACATGCACACATATACACAGAAAGAGAACAATTTTTCCCTCAATTCCCCACTTACTGACTTTAGATCTTGCATATTATCATTGTAGCCCTTGAATCTTCACATTGTATTTTGGAGGATTAAACATTTCATTTGGTGATTCAGCCTCTTTCCTGTCATAAGTAGCAAATTTTTGTAACTATTCACTAGAAAAAGACATTAAAACATAAAAGGGCAATTAATATTACCAATCTGTATTACAAAACTAATCTGACTGGGACTAAAACCAATATATGCCTAGAAATAAATACAAATAAGAATGATCCCAGTTGTGTGCCCTCTAGACTCTTCAACTACTCAATGAAGTACAGTAAGAAACTTTGGATTTACATTTGGCTTTTGCAGTTCAGCAAAATGTTTCTCAAAAAAATGGGAACAGAAATAAGCCGAATCTGATAATAGTCCTGTCCTACCAAAAAAGCAACAAACCCTCCCCAACTCTCACAAGGCAGCATCAACTTTGCCTGTATGAATTGCATTATGTCCTCTATTCTTGTGTTTTTCTTGAAATGCTTATATTCCTTATTTATATGAGATGAATATAGATTAATATATTCTTTTCTGCTCTTGTGGCTTTCAAGCACAGTATGTCTGCAGCTCATTTGGAGAGGAACTTTAGGATGGCACTTCTTTCAGGGTGCAGGTCAACCTTTGATGTTCATACTTCAGCACTAATGGACAAGGGAAGGTTTGAGGTCAAAGATACTCCAAGCTTGCTCCTCCTCCTCTCTTTCTTAATTCCAAAGGGTATCTGAGACTAAGTGAAAGTGCTTATACTCAGATAGACAGGGCAGTATTGAACCTGTCTGGGATGTTTTGGTATATAAGATATTTACATATAAGCATATAAATACATAGGCATGTATTTATATTTTTATATGTATATAATCACAGAATGGCTAGAGTTAGAGAGGACCTTAAGATCATCTAGTTCTAACCCCCCTGCCATAGGCAGGGACACCTCACACTAGACCCTATTACCCAACACTCTGTCTAATCTGACCTTGAGCACTGCCAGAAATGAAGCATTTACCACTTCTTTGGGCAACCTGCTCAAGCACCTCACCACCCACGCAATAAAAAACTTCTTCCTTATATCTAACTTGTTTAAGTTTGAACTCATTACCTGTTGTCCTATAACTACAGTCCCTGGTGAACAGTCACTCTCCAGCATCCTTTTAGGCCCCCTCAAATGTTGGAAGGCTGCTACGTATATCTATGTGTGGTTTGCAACTTCCTATATGAAAATATTTAAACACCCTTCTGACACTGTAATGATTTCAAGAAGTTTTAACTTGCTAAAGTACCCAAAGACCAACCTGACAGGGAATTGAGTCCCAATGCTGAGGTCATTATCTGGCTTTGATTTCTGAAGATGATCAGAGATGCTCACTGCCCTCCCAGAACTTCCACAAAGGAGACTTTGGGGTCTGGGTACCTGAACTGACCAGCATATTCTTTCTACTTGAACAGTGCCTGACTTTCCACTATATCTGAAATCCATTATAGAGGCATGAAGATTTAATTCACACTTTTGTTGAAAGTTTCCCTCAAGCAAGGTTTTGAGATCCTCTGGTAGGTTCTACATGTTTTCATTAAAAAAAAACACAACTAACCAAACAAACATGACCATAGTCCTTTGAAAACTGAAGATTCATAGTCCAGTTTTCATTTTGAAAGGGTTTGGATTTGGGGCAATATAAAAACAAGTGGTTTTCAAAATGTCTATGCAAGATGAAATAATTAGTTTCTGTCAGATTGGAATTGGGACCTTTTTTGTTGTCCAGCATGACCTAGTAGCTACTGATCTACATGGTCTTCGTATGTTGGCTTTATTTTTTAAACTGAGGAGTTTAGATTAGGCTGTGTTGTCTGCAGTTTAAAAACCTCAATCACAGTAATAAATGCAGGAATGTTCAGTCAGGCATTTCTGAAGAAGACAGATACAAGATACAAGAATACAGGGGCCTGAAAATGAAATCTATTACTAGCTTTATGTCTCACAGACCTCTCAATATGTCTTCTAAACTTGAAATAACTTTATATAATTTTGCCTGCAGAAGATTCAAGCAGCAGCTCGACTGTTTGCAAAAAATTGATGAAAAGCATGTAAGTCTGTGTCATGGGTTCAGCAGTAGCAGTCATTTTTCCCCTTCTTAGTAGCTGGTGCAGCGCTGTGTTTTTGACTTGTGGCC